>PVIW01009619.1:0-50583 GCA_004026585.1 Noctilio leporinus | reverse complement strand
TGTTGATTTGCTGATGATTGCCATTCTGACAGGTGTGAGGTGGTATCTTAATGCAGTTTTAATTTGCATCTCTCTGATGACTAGCGATGTTGAGCATTCTTTCATATGCCTCTGGGCCCTTTGTATATCTTCCTCAGTAAGTTGTCTGTTCAGGTCCTTTGCCCATTTTTTAATTGGGCTGTCTGTCTCCCTGGTGTTGAGTCGCATTAGTTCTTTGTATATTTTGGAGATCAGACTCTAATGGGTCTTAAATTTATTTGCAGCTACTTCCTGAGGGTAAAGGTGAAAAAGTTTATCCCATCAAGACTTCCAGCCCTGGCTGGTGTGGCTCAGTGGATTGAGTGCTGTCTTGTGAACCAAAAAGTTGCCAGTTCGATTCCCAGTCAGGGTATATGCCTGGGTTGCAGGCCAGGTCTTCAGTTTGGGGTGTGCAAGCGGTGACCGATGGATGTATCTATGCACATTGCTGTTTTCCTCCCTCTCATTCCCCCTTCCCCATCTCTGAATATATATATAATAAATAAAATCTTGATAAAAAAAAAGACTTCCATTAGTTCACTCCTTTCCATTGTCCACTCTGTTCCATTCTGGCCCCTTCATTCATTCATTCATTCATTCATTCAAAATTCAGAACATTTAAAAATATACTTATGAACGTGCTGCAACAAAGGCCTCAAATAATTTTTAGAATTAGATGAAGAATTTAAATTCCACTCTGAGTAAACACCCAAAAGACTTAAAAGCAGGATCTAGAAGATCCTGCCCATAGTAGTAGTATTCACAGCAGCCAAATGGTGGAAGCAACCCAAGTGTCTACAGAGGAATAAATGGCTAAACAATATGTGGTACATACACACAATGGACTATTATTCAGCCTTAAAAAGAAAAACCCCTGGCCAGCGAGGCTCAATTGGTTAGTGTGTCATCCCGAAACCAGTAAGTTCCAGATTCGATTCTCAATTGGGGTACATACCTAAGTTGGGGGTTCCATCCCTGGGTCTGCGTGCATATGGGAGACAACCAATCAACGTTTCTCTCTTACATCATTGTTTCTATCTCAGATCAATGTTTCTATCTCTCTGTTCCTCTCTCTCTCAAAAACGCAATGAAAAAATGTCCTTGGGTGAGGATAGAAAAAAAAAGGAAATTCTGATGCATGCTACAATATGAATGAACTTTGAGGACATTATGCTAAGTGAAATAAGCCAATCACAAAAAGCCGCAATGTATAATTCACTTACATAAGGTAACTAGACTACTGAAAATTCATAAAGTTGAATGGTGGTTGCCAGAGGCTGGGGTGAGGGGAAAATGGGGAGTTGTTGTTTAATAGTTTTCAGTTTTACAAGGTGAAAACATTCTGAAATAGTCAATAATATTGTAATGACTATGTATGGTACCAAATGGGTACTTGATTTATCCAGGTGATCATTTTGTAAGTTATATGGGTGTCCAATCACTGGATTGTATCCCTGAAAATAATATATTGTATGTAAATTAAAAAGGAAAATTATTTTAATCCTGACTGGTGTGGCTCAGTGGGTTGGGCATCATCCCACAAAATGAAAGGTCGCTGTTTGATTACTAATCAGGGCACATGCCTGGGTTGCAGGCCAGGTCCCTGGGTGAAGATGTGTGAGAGGCTATAGATCACTGTATCTCTCACACATCAATGTTTCGCTCCCTCTCTTTCTCCCTCCCTTCCCCTCTCTCTCAAAATAAATAACATCTTATTTTTAAAAAGTAAAAAGTGTTCTGGATATCTATTGCACAATAGTGTAAATATATCTAACATAGTTTCGTACAACATACACTTAAAAATGGTTAAAATGGGCCCTGGCTGGTAGCACAGTGGATAAGGCGCCGGCCTGCGAACCCAAATGTCGCAGGTTCGATTCCTCAGCCAGGGCACATAACAAGGTTGCAAACCAGGTCTCCAGTCAGGTCTGTGGCTGGAGGCAGGTGAAAAGCAACCATACGTTGATGTCTTTCTCCCTCTCTGCCTCTCTCCCTTCCCTTCTTTCTAAAAATAATGAAATAAAATCTTTAAAAAAAAAAAAATAGGCATAAGACCTGAGCCAAAAAAAAAAAAAGGTTAAAATGTGCCCTGGCAGATGGCTCAGTGAATTGGTCACAGGTTTGATTCCCTAGTCAGGGCACATAACCAGGTTGCAGTCCAGGTCTCCAGCCAGGTCCATAGCTGGAGGCGGGCGAAAGGCAACCATACGTTCATGTCTCTCTTCCCCTCTGCCTCTATCCCTATCCCTCTCTCTAAAAAGAACAAATAAAATCTTTTTTTAAAAAAGGTAAATTTTTGCCCTTGTTGGTGTGGCTCAGTGGATTGAGTGCTGGTCTGAAAACCAAAGGGTCACTGGTTCAATTTCCAGTCAGGGTACAGGCCTGGGTTGCACACCAGGTCCCTAGTTGGGGTTATGTAAGAGGCAACCACACATTGACATTTCTATCCCTCCCTTTCTCCTTCCCTTCTCTCTCTCTAAAAATAAGTGCAATCTTAAAAAATAATAAATAAAATTAAAATGGTAATTTTTAAAACTTCAATTAAAATAAAAAATGTGGGGGTTGAGGAGAGGAAGAGGCAAGGAAGGGGAGCAGTTTAGACAAGAACCTAGTATAAAGGAACCATGGACATGGACAACAGGTGGGATTGACTTTGGGGGGAATGGGTGGGTGGGGAGGGGGACAGAGGGGAGCAAATGGGGATGGATGTAATACAACAACAATAACATTAAGTTAAAAATAAATAAATAATGCATTATTAGGTGTAAGAAGATATGGATACTACTAGAGGCTTCAACACTGATAAGGGCACTCTTAGGAAATCTGCTCCTTTTTTGCAAAATAGGGCAGTGGAAGAGACAATAAAAACACCAGTCTCATTGGGGAACAGACAGATGTGATAGTGCTGGGTGAGTGAATGCTCTGCAAATATCAGATGTGGTCATCATCTCGAACTGTGGTTTCTGTGGTGACTCAATAAATCTTAAAATTAATAAAAGAAAAAAGTCCTGGCTGGTGGCTCAGTGGATAAGATGCTGGCCTGCAAACCCCAAGGTCACTGGTTCAATTCCCAGCCAGGGCACATAACCAGGTTGCAAGCCAGGTCTCCAGCCAGATACCCAGCTGGAGGCAGGTGAAGGCAACCATACATTGATGTTTCTCTCCCTCTCTGCCTCCCACCCTTCCCCACTCTCTAAAAAATAATAAATAATATCTTTTCTTTTCTTTTTTTTTTCCAGAGAGAGAGGAAGGGAGAAAGGCAGAGAGGGACAGAAACATCAATGCATGGTTGCCTTTCACCTGCCTCCAGACAGATCTGGCTGGAGACCTGGCCTGCAATCTGGCCATGTGCCCCGGCTGGGGAATCGAACCAGCGACCCCTGGATTCTCAGGCCGGCACCTTATCCACTGTGCCACCAGCCAGGGCAAAATCCTTTTTTAAAAAAGAGAAAAAGCCAAGGTCTGTGATAGGTGCCTGACCTTACAGAGGAAAGAACAAGCTTAGTAGAGGTGCATGGGGGACAGGACACAGAACTAGAAAAATAAAACAACATAATGTGTTGAGCAGTAATCTACCATACACTGGATTCAAATATAAATATACACAACTAACTTCCCCATACGGGGATAAATAAACTATGATATGTAGTTTGGGTCAAAGTTCTCAAATTAGTTACACAAGTTTAAACCTTCAGACAATCTTTCACAGGTGCTTAGTATAAAAAAGTGTATATTTTCATCCACAGACTTTTGCTTAGACCTATTTTTCTTATTGATATATTTTTAAAGATCTTATTTTTAGAGAGAGGGGAGTGAGGGAGGCAGAGAGGGGGAGAAACATCAATGTATGGTTGCCTTTCACTTACGTTCAGTTATGGACCTGGCTTGCAACCTGGTTATGTGCCCTGGTTGGGAATCAAACCAGCAACCTTTGGGTTTGCAGGCCAGTGCCTTATCCACTGTGCCACCAGCGAGGGCTTGATTTCACTTAAATGTGGAATCAATGAACAAAATAAACTAACAAAGATGAGACAGACACATAGATACAGAGAACAAACTGACAGCTGTCAGAGGAGAGGGGGTTTGGGACTGGGTAAGAAAGGTGAAGGGATTAAGCAAAGAAAAACAAAAGACTCATGGACAAAGGCAACAGTATGGTGGAGACTTGCCGAAAGAAAGGTTGGGGGGAGGCAGAAAAGGGTAAAAGGGGAGAGTAAACGGGGATGGAAGGAAACTTGACTTAGGGTGGTTAACACACACTACAATATACAGATGATGTATTGTAGAATTGTATACCTGATACTTACATAATTTTATTAACAAAAGTCATCCCAATAAATTAAATTAAGATAAAATTTTCAAAAAGACTGAGGCACTGAAATTGTCTAGGAGCTCTGTGTTCATGAAACACGGCTCCTCAGTTGGTGGGCATTACTACAGTGAGCTTTAACTGGGAACTCTCAGGTCTTAGGATCTGTAGAACAAAATATGTTTACATCCTCATACCTATAACCTATGAATGAGACCTTGTTAGGAAAAAGGATCTTTGTAAATATAAGTTAAGGATTTTGAGATAAGACCATCCTTTATTATCTGGGTGAGCCTTAAATACAAGTGTCTGTAAGAAACAGGGGAGACACAGAGAGTGAAGAGGAGAAAGTATGTGATGAGGCAGGTTGGAGTGATGCAGCCACAAGCCAAAGGAACACATGGAGGCAACAGAAGTGGGAAGAGGTGGGGTAAGGAATGCTCCCTAGAGCCTCTGGAGGAACATGACCCAGTTTACACCTAGATTTCAGGCTTCTGACCTCCAGATCTATGAGAGAATACACTTCTACTTTAAGCCACTATGTTTTGGCAATTTGTCACAGCAGCCCTAGGAAACTAATATGACATCCATAGGAATTTCCTCTTGGGCTGGTCAGTTTTCCCACAGAAGGATCTGACAGTCTATCTGTTGATGGGAGGGTATTAGCCTGGCTGGGAAAATCTTAGGGTCTAATGTGACAAAGGGGCCAGGGAGTTTACCCATTAGTATGTAGTCTTTTACCCAACTCTGTTTTACATTACAGTATAGTACCTTGTCTCAGCTATGCTTAGAATCCCAAAGTTCAGGTTTTTTCTAGATTAATCTTTCAAGAAGGAGTTATTCATCATGTTTTTAAACATTTTCTTGGGACCTTACTGACCCTGGAGAAACTGCCCCTTCCAGAGCTAGCCAGTTCTTAGAGAGTAAACTCTTCTACCCCTGTACTTTTCATATACAAACCAACCCAATCCAAAACCCCCCCTGCAACCACCCACTTCAGCAGGCTCTCACACTCAGGTCAGTATTCCTCTGCCCTAGTCATTCCAGGGCCAAGTATATACCAAGACTATAGGTAGTTTCTATGCCCCAGGGTCCACTGAAATGATTAAATTAGCACATCCTAAACCTGCTTTACCACAATATAGGTTCTGGCCACTTTGTATATCCATACAATAGAATATAGTACAACTAAAAGAAACATTTTTTAAGTGCAACAATGTTGATGAATTTTAACAATATATTTATTTTCAAGATTTAATTTTAGAGAGGGGGGAAGGGAGAGAGGCAGAGAAGGAGAGAGACATCAATGTATGGTTGCCCTTCACCTGCCTCCAGCTACAGACCTGGCTGGAGACCTGGCTTGCAACCTGTGTTGATGAATTTCAAAAACATGCAAGTACAAGAGGCTAGGCACAAAAGTGTATATATTGCATGATTTTACTTACACAAAATTCTTTTTTTTTTTTTTTTTTTTTTTAAAGATTTTATTTCATTATTTTTAGAAAGAGGGGAAGGGAGAGAGGCAGAGAGGGAGACAGACACAATGTATGGTTGCGTTTCACCTGCCTCCAGCCACAGACCTGACTGGAGACCTGGTTTGCAACCTGGTTATGTGCCCTGGCTGGGGAATCGAACCTGCGACCTTTGGGTTCGCAAGCCGGCGCCTTAGCCACTGTGCTACCAGCCAGGGCACAAAATTCTTTAAAAACAAAAAAAGCATGTCAGAAACCAGTCTCTGATTGCAGGATGAAGGGCTAGCCACAAAAGAGAATAAGCTGGACCGGTAAACTGGTTCTCAAAAAACAAAAAAAAAAGATTTTTATCAATTTCTATGGTATGAATACTCCCACTATGATGAATTTTGAGCCACTAATACGATGTCACTAAATGCAGATTTGAGAAATGTACATAACTGATTCTCCCAAGCTGGTACTAGGACACTAGCCAGCTTTAGCACATCACTATAGAAAGGAACAAAGATGATAAGATTGGCACTGGCCTGCAAACCCAAGGGTCACTGGTTCAATTCTCAAGTCAGGGCATATACCCAGGTTGTAAGCCAGGTCTTCAGTCAGGTCCCCAGCTAGAGAGACAGGTTTTTCTCCCTTTCTTCCTCCCTCCCTGCCCTTCTCTCTAAAAATAATTAATAAGCCCTGGCTGATAGTACAGTGGATAAGGTGATGGCCTGCAAACCCAAAGGTTGCTGGTTCAATTCCCAGCCAGGGCACATAATCAGGATGCAAGCCAGGTCTCCAGCCAGGTCCATGGCTGGAGGGAGGTGAAAGGCAACCATACACTGATGTTTCTCTCCCTCTCTGCTTCTCTTCCCCTTCCTCTCTCTCTGGAAATAATAAACAAAATCTTTTAAAATAAAATTTTAAATTAAAAAAAAAATAAAAATCTAAAAAAAAAAGAAAGGAAATGCTCCACATCTTGATTGGGGTGGTGGTAGCACATGGGTTTATACATTAGTCAAAACTTATCAAACTGTATTCTTAAAATGGGTGCACTGTATTGCATGTAAACTATACTCCAAAACATTTTATTATGATGTTTCAAATACAATATTAGCAACAACCAAAATGCCCAATAAGGGACTAGTTATGTTAGTTTATTGTCTATCCTCTTGATAGAATACTATGCATCCATTCAAACAATTTAGGAGCTTTTTGCAAATGCTTTGCTATCATGTTCTGTCAAAAAGGCAGAATAGGACATTTTATTTTTATGATGTGTTTGCCTATGCAAACTCTGTAGACCAATGAAGAATGTCTGGTTTTATTTAACGAGTTGATTTTTTTTTTTCAAATTATTTCCAGAGAGAGAGGAAGGGAGAGGCAGAGAGGGAAAGAAACATCAATGTATGGTTGCCTTTCACCTGCCTCCAGCCACAGACCTGGCTGGAGACCTGGCTTGCAACCAGTTATGTTGCCCTGGCTGGGGAATCGAACCAGCAACCTTTGGGTTCGCCGGCCGGCATCTTATTCACTGTGCTACCAGCCAGGGTTTTTGTTTGTTTGTTTGTTTGTATTTTAAAGCAGTATTTAACAAAATGGTTGAGAGCCCAGAATCTATAGTTGGCCTGCCTGGTTAGGATTCAAATCCCAGGTGTCAACTTCCCAGCTAAGTGGCCTTAAGCAACTAACCTAACCTCTTTGAACTTTAGCTTCATGGCTGTAAAAAAGCTTAATAGTAGCTGTCATACCTATCACATAGAGTTGTGAGGGTTAAATTAGTTAATATAAGTTAAGAGTTTAGAACAGTACAAAGAGTATGGGCTTTACAAATATTCACTATTATTTTAATGAGGCAATACTATTCAGACAACAAAAATGGTTACTATGTACTATGCATTTTAGTGGATACAGGAATTTCAAGGAGTTTACTGCAGTGGTTCTCAACTGCAGGGATTGGAGGGGCAATTTCTGCCACCCGAGGACAACAGGCAAGATCTGGAGACATTTTTTTCAGGAGGAGCTACTGCTGGCATGTAGTGGGTACAGGCCAGGGATGCTGCTAAAAAATCCTGCAATGTGCAAGCCAGGCTCCCAAAACACCAAGATTGAAAACCCTGAGTTATTGTCTATGGGGATAAAAGATATGTGTGCATATAATATATACAAATGTGAAATAATAAAAAAATATATATTAGTCTCTGCCCCCAGTTCTTGGCACAGAGCTCCTAAAACCCTTGTAATTTCCTAAGTGGTAAAAGGACTAGGAGTATCTCTTCATTTAATACTTGGTCTTTACTCCATCGCTGACACAGGGTTACTAAAATCCTCATACATTCCATGCAATAGAGCACTAGGAGCACCTTCTGTTCAAATGGGGTGACTTTGGATGGTACTGGATGTGGGCTGGTCACCAGAAAAACCAAGCCATAATTAGAAATTGACATTTTCAGCCTGCCCACCCCAGCTTTTCTATAGGGTAGACAGTCTGTTAATGAACTTAATTATTGACCACGCCTACAAAAGGAAGCTTCCCTAAAAATCCCAAGAGTAGTGGGTTCCAGGAGCTTCCAGCAGGTGAACAAAGCCATGAGCTGCTGTACACTCCAACTTCACAGGGACAGGAGCTCCTGTGCTAGGGACCATTGCAGATCTCAGCTTACTAACTCTTCACCTGGCTGTTCATCTGTATCCTTTATCATACCGTTTAATAACTTGGTAAATGTTAAGTAACTCCTTCCCTGACTTCTATGAACCACATTAGTGGATAGGGCCCAAGAAAGGAGTCATGGGAGCTTCTCATTTATAACCAAGTCAGACAGAAGTTGTGAATAACCTGGGGCCCCACTACTTGTGATTGGCATCTGAAGTGGAGGGGCAATCTCGTGCTTAACTTGTGGGGTCTGAGGCTATCTCTAGGTAGGATCAGAATTGAGTTCAACTGTAAGACATGCAGCTGATGTCAGAGAATTGTTTGATGGGGGAAAACACCACATAATTGGTATCAGAAGCATTGAGTATTGTAGTGTGAGAATAAAGAAAACACACAGGGGAAAGCTGGGTTTTCCCCCAAACAATAAAGCACATAATGGAAACTATGTGCCCAATAAAATAAAGAAGAAAAGAACAGAATTGTGAGGAGTCCTGGCCCAGCATACAGGATTCCCTGTTATACCTGCTCAGAAAGCCAGGCCTTAGTGAGCTTTAGGTTTGGTGACCCAGTGGACATACCTCAATAATTTTCAATTTTTAGCTTATTCTATTGGTACTTTAAAAAAAAAAAAAAAAACTTCAAGGTTAAAAAAATCTTTACTTACTTCCTCATTGCACTAAGTGTGTGAAAAGCCTTTTGGAGCCAGTTCAAATGTTTCTTTCCTTCACTCTATTTCTTAACACAACCCGATAAAGAATTAAACCAATTTAAAATTCTTAAAAGTACATTTTGAGGAGGGGGTGACAAAACTGTTCATAGTAACATCTTGGCTTTCATTTAAATTTAACTTTGACCATACTTTGATGTTTCGTTCCCTCTCTGCCTCTCTTCCTTCCCCTCTCTCTGAAAAATAATAAAACCTTTTTTAAAAATTTAACTTTGTTGGGAAAAAACATACCAATTATTTTAAGGTGGATACAATTTGGGATTACAAGTGATTTCTGCTTAACTCTTGATGCTTTTCAAAATTTTGCCAATGAGGAACATGCATTACTTCAATAATCAGGAAAAGAACAAAGAAAGAGAATAAAGGAGGATTGAATAAATGAGTGGAGAAAGTGGCTCAAGGTAGCAGGTCTGTCTCCAGGCTCTGGTAAAAACAGGAAGGGCAGGAGTAAGACTCATTAAATAATTTGTTCCACTTCCCTCATATCTCTCAGAGGACTTCCTAACTCAGGATTCAGGAAGTTTTTATCTCTACATTATTACTTCTTTCGCCCTTCTTTCTATCCCTTTCTGCTTTGGTGGGTGAGAGGAGAGGAATACAGTAAAAAGAATCATCACCTACATTCAGGACATTATTTATAGAGGTTTGGTTGTGCCAGGTGCTTCAGGGTTCTTGACCTTGAGTTTATAAATGCTTCTTCAAACTTTCTCCTTATCTCTTTTCCTGGATTTTAAAAACTTTTTTTTCTAACCAATAAATACTTTTTTTTTTTAAAAGATTTTATTTATTATTTTCAGAGAGAAAGGCAGGGAGGGAGGAAAAAAGGGAGAGAAGCATCAATGTATGGTTGCCTTTCACCTGCCTTCGGCTAAGGACCTTGTTGGAGACCTGGCTTGCAACTTGGTTATGTGCCCTGACTAGGGAATCAAACCAGTGATCTTTAGGTTCACAGGCTGGCACCAATCCATTGAGCCATATCAGCCAGGGCAAAAGTAATACCTCTTTATTGAACATTCCCATGTTGTATTTGAAATGCCCTGGAGTGTGAGGGAAACAGTAAATTAATGTAATTGAATGAATAAACTAACAATAGTACAATCTTGAAGACAGATAAGGAAGGAATTCTAGGCAGGGGACATGCCTAGAATAGTGAGGAACACTTCTTCAGGATACAGTGATCTGATTGGCTTGACAAAATAAAAGGTACAGGTAGTGGCTAGTGTGAATAACACTAGAAAAGAAGATGAAGTTATAAAGTGACTTTAACAAGGATAGACACTCACTTCTCATGGGCCATGAGGAAGTGCTACATGTTTAGTTCTGCATGCTTTATCCATTTAATAAATATGTGAGGCACAGTTTTAAGCACCAAAGAAGACAGACAAGATCCTTGCTCTCATGGAACTTGCATTCTAGTGAGTATGGGGAGACAGCAAAAAATGATGTTAGATATTGAAAGGTGTTCTGAAGACAATCAAATAGGGTCTTGTCATAGAGTCTCTATGGGCGCTACCTTAGATGGGTTGATCAGGGAAGGCCTTACGACTGACAACTGAACCTGAGATGAATAATGGGAAGAAACAGCAAATGTGTCATGAGACACATAAATCATGGTGTGTTCAAGGAATAGAAAGAAGGCTGGCTAGGGCCCTGGCTGGTAGCACAGTGGATAAGGTGCCGGCCTGCGAACCCAAAGGTCGCAGGTTTGATTCCCCAGCCAGGGCATATAACAAGGTTGCAAACCAGGCCTCCAGTGAGGTCTGTAGCTGGAGGCAGGTGAAAAGCAACCATACATTGATGTCTCTCTCCCTCTCTGCCTCTCTTCCTTCCCCTCTTTCTAAAAATAATGAAATAAAATCTTAAAAAAAAAAGAAAGAAAAGAAAAGAAAGAAAGAAGGCTAGAGCCTAGTGAGCAAAGGTAAGAGAAAAGGAAAACCAAAGAATTCTTTTATGATTCTAATACTCTTTCTGCTTATGGGAGTTAAGATGTCTTGGCTCCTTTTCTGTGAGTGCTCCCTCTTTTCTGAGTTATTTGGAAAAAGTGTTGTGTGGGAATTCAGGAAAATAGCTATGAAGTTTGCCCTAGGACTAAGCAAGAGGCACTCAGTCCCCCGAGGTCATATTCACCTCTTCTTCCTCACTGCTAATGAGGCCAAAGTTGAACCCCTCACCAGGTCAGTCAGCTTTGCTCAGGAGTAAAGAACATCAGGTCTCAGCTTTGATGGGGGGTGGGCAGAGGATACAACACTGGGTAGGGAAACTTAAGAAAGTATCTCAGGGCCTTGGCTGGTGGCACAGTGGATAATGAGCCAGCCTGTGAACCCAAAGGTCACTGGTTCAATTCCCAGCCAGGGCACATAACCAGGTTGCAAGCCAGGTCTCCAGCCAGGTCTGTAGCTGGAGGCAGGTGAAAGGCAACCAAACACTGATGTCTCTCTCTCTCTGCCTCTCCATTTCCCTCTCTCTGAAAGTAATAAATAAAATCTTGGAGGAAAAAAAAAAAAAAGAACTGATCTCATCCACTCATGAATTCACTTGCTTTACAAATACTGGTGGCACTTTCCACATAAGACACTTGCACCAAGCACCTCACAGAGAGGCTCCTGGTTATGGTCAGACCACCCACTTCACAGATCTAAAAAGTTATGGAACTTGCCAGGATTATAGAGCAGGAGGTGGCAAAGTAAGACTGAAACTCAGTTTCTCTTTTTTAACTTTATAATGTTAATTGGACATGAATATTCCTGATACTCAGAAAATTACAGAATAACATATCAAAACCCATATACTCCAGATAGAGCTCAAATACACAACTTGAAGCCTCCTATGTACTTCTCTTTCTGCTTAACATTATGGCTTTTGCTTCTTCCCACTTGAGAAACACTCAAACACCACCCATTCCGGAGTACAAGCCAGAAATCCTAATAGATACCACGGACACTTCCCTCTTCTTCCAATCCATCACCAAATTCAATGAACTTTGATATCTACTTCAATTTCCACTATTCTTCCTACCCTTTTGCTTTCTACAAGTATCACTTAATCTGGATTACAATGGTCTTCTAACTTCCAACAGTCCCTTCATCTACCCCTTCCCCATTCCATCCTTAAAACTTTCCAATAGCTGCTCTTTGCTCTTAAGATATAGAGAAAATCACTTGCATGGTGTGCAACGTTTCGTATGGGCTTTCCTCTCTACTCAACACTCTGGCTTTATCTTAGCCCCCTGTTCTCTGCGCTTTAGAGGCACCAGCCATCTTGCAGTTCTTTACAATCCCCAAGCTCCCTCCACAGCCTTTGTACACTGTTCCTTCCTTCTCCATCTGAATGACTTTCTCCCCTTTCTCAGCTAAGTTTTGGGCCCCCAACTGTATCATTCCTTGGCATCCGTCACTTTGACAATCTTATATTTGTTTGTAATTATTATTCCATCTTCCCTAATCAGCCAAGGACCAAAAACCACTTACTTAGTACAAAATACATGCTAACTAGCTAATGGCCAATGTGTATATATCAATACACTGCCAGGCAGTGTACCTAGCATTTAACATTAATTCACTAAGGACTCCCAAAAGCTCCTCTTGTGGTAGGTAAGTTAGCTCCATTTTCCACAAGAAAGTCAAACCAGCTAAGCAGCAAGCAGAGCTGGGTAGGATACAATAGACTCGCAGGCAGTCAGTTTCTGTGTGTGCACTCACACTTTGATGCTTCAGTACCATCTTCTGAATGCACGAGTATTGAGTGATTTTCATAGGAACTAGACGGCACTATTAGTAATGTCAACTGAACTAAAAATCATTTCACTCAGGTTCTGGTAAAGATCTTATGTTTGACTGAAACTTCTGCTGCAAAGCATTTACCTTCCTAGCATTTTATTCCAGCTACTTTAGAAATCATTTATTTGCCTTCACTGGTATTATCATGACTGATGTTGAGCAGAAGAGCTGGCTCTGCAAACTGCTAGGGGTGAGAAGAAAGTTGTCTTTGGAGACAAAATTGTGGATCACATGGAGCATGGGAAATCCACATAAGGCCAGTTCAAAGATCTTCATGGGTGTCACCTCAATCTTCATTGATTCCTGATAAAGATACACACACAGTTCTCCCTCAGCTAATAGATGAAGCAAAAGGCTGGGGTTAGACTGCATAGGAAGTGAATGAGTTACAAAAGGGGATGAGGATGGTGATCCAGCTTCTGCTTCAGAACTGCAACCTCTGGCAGAGAAAGTCCTCTTCCTCTTTTAAGAATTAAAGGTAGTTGACCCACCTTTCCTAATCCTTGGATGGCACCTCCTCCTAGGTTGGCTAGAGTAGGGCAATTATTCCACCAGTTCAAGCTTCGAGGTCAAGAACTTTATAAACTACCTACAGCCTATTAACCCTGGAGCAATATGGTGAAAATGTAACAATTCTGAAATTTTTTCACGTGGAGCCCCAGTATCAACCAAGGGAAGTCAAGAAACTGCATGCACATTTTCTTTATGCGCATTTAAAGGCTTTCATTAGTTTCCTCCAAGACTTAAAACTAAAAAAAGCTAAAAACCACGATACTTTATGCTTGTACGTTTTTTTTTTTTTTCTGGTTCACCAGTACGCACCTTAGCAGGATAAAACAATTCCATTCCTTTAAGTGCCTGGTAGCTATGAGGGGGTGGGTAACACGAATTCAAATGCCCACACCAGGTGACTAAGACCTTACAATAGCACAGCACTCACACCCTATAAACGGGTCTAAGAGACGTGATTAGCATTCACCTCCGAAAAGGGGGTAGCTGTGTGTAAGGCCAAGGGCACTCAGGAGTGCTCGAGTCCAGTCCCGAGCACGCCACTAACCGGCTGTGTAA
Organism: Noctilio leporinus; assembly: GCA_004026585.1. NCBI lineage: Eukaryota > Metazoa > Chordata > Mammalia > Chiroptera > Noctilionidae > Noctilio > Noctilio leporinus. The sequence goes on along the minus strand of PVIW01009619.1, from coordinate 36,578 downwards.
CCTTGCACAAGTTGCATACCCTCTCTGGGCTTCCATATCTGCAAACGGAAAAGTTGAACCGCACGGTCTTCAAGGTCCTTCCCAGCCGCAAGGCTGGCACCAAAAACGTCCAGCCACGAAAGCAGCTTCCTGTGGGTGCGGTGCGAGACTTAAACGGTCACCCCTCCCCCGCTCAAGCCCGCGAAACCCTCTTCAACACGCCCCTCGAAGTGACTGACGGTGCTTCCCCAACCGCAGCCCGAGTTCGGCTCCGCCCCTTCCCGGGGGCGTCCCATCGTGCCCCGCGCCAGGATCCTAAAGCGGCGGGAGCCTCCCGCCTTTCCGCGGCCTCGACCCCGAACTCCTCTCCCCAATTCTCCCGGGCACCCTATCCTATCAACGACCAGTATCCCAGCCAATCACGGGGGCCCAGAGCCTTGCCTTTGGTCCACTCTCCTCCCCGCGTTCAGCCGGTCTGAGCCCAAGGCCTTCACCAGGCCAATCCAATCAGCAGCCCACCCCATGGCACTCCCCTCGGCCAATCCACGCGCCCCATTCCGCTGCCCGCCCAACCAACCCGGGCCTTGAAACCAGTGGGCGAATGGACGCTGGGCGACCCTTCAACGCCGAAAGCCTGGCCAATTGGGGGTTCCGCGTGGCCACCGCCGCAGCCAATCCACGTGGAGCGCGGTGCCGCCGCCGAGAGGTCCGGCCCGAATATCCCTCCGCCTTCCTCCCTCCCTCCCTCTCTCTCCCTTCTAGCGAGCCGTCGTTCACTTACAGCCTCTCTTCCTTCTTTCTCCCTCCGCCACCCGAGCACCAGCCGCGCTGCGAGCTGCCCCCGGGGTCCCTCCCCCGCCGCCAGAGGAGCAGCTGCTGCCGCCGCTAACAGGCAAATTGGGAGGGAGAAAGGAAGGAAAGGAAGGAAGAGGAGCCAAAGCGACTAACCAGAGGGAGCCGGTGAATGGGCTGGTGGTGACCCCCGCCCCCCACCCCACCCTCCCTTCCCACCCGACCCCCAACCCCCATCCCCAGTTAGAGCCGCCGCCCCAGAGGCCGGACCGTCGTCTTAGGAGCAGTCGCCGCCGTCATCTCCGCCATGGAGCTGATCACCATCCTCGAGAAGACCGTGTCTCCGGGTAGGACGCGGGGGCCGGGGGTCGGGCTGAGGTGATTGGGAGGGGTAAGGGAAGCCCTGGTCCCTCTGACCCTGTCCCCTTTCCCACTTTGCTTCCCCCCAGATCGGCTGGAACTGGAAGCGGCTCAGAAGTTCCTGGAGCGCGCGGCTGTGGAAAACCTGGTGCGTGCCATCCCGCCGGCCCCCATCCCTTCGGCTCCCCATGCCCTGCGTGCGGGCCTTCCCGCCCTCCTGGAGGCCCAGGCCTCGGGAACCCACCCCGCCCCATCCCGTCCCCCTCCCCCCCGACTCAGCCAACCTAACCCCGCCATCGGGAAGCCGGTGGGTGTGTCCCGCCCCGGGCCCCGGCAGCTAGCCAATGGTGCGGCGCGCCGGGGTGACTGCTGCCCAATCGCCTCGCCGCATGAGGGCGGCGGTGCAGCGGGAGGGAGAAAGAGGGAGGGAAGGGAAGTTAGGTTGCGCCGCGCTGCGTGTTCAGCAAGGGTGGGGGTGGGGGAGCCGGGCCTAAGGGCCATGTGGAAGCTCCGGGCCCAGCTGCCCGCCCTGCTCTGACCCGGGCCAGTTTGTCCTCACTGCTCCCTGGCCCCTGGGATTCTCTTCACCTACTTCTCGGAGCTCTACCCTTTCCTGTCTGCCTCCGTCTGTGCTCATGGACAAGCCTGGCACCCAAATGCCTCTTGACCCATTCTGAGCAGTATTCTACCTTTCCTGCCTGATTATTCTTCTCCCGGGTTTTCTGAATTCGATGAGGAGAGAATCTGTATGCAGACAACAGACTTAGGCTCATCCTTGACATCGGGCCTGTTTCCACATGAAATCACAGAGGGAAGCTACTCGTTTATCCTAATTTCAAATTTAAGGGGTACAGGAAAAATAAAGATAGTCCACTAGAGTATAGATGTCTGCATAAAAATGGGGAATGGATTGGTTGAAACAGCCTGTGCCGGCAATGTTTCTGTTTGGTGTTCCTCTCCTGTTGGGAGAATGGGGAGCAGGGGGAAAGGTGGATCATACTTGATTGACATCTTTTAAAGGTAATCAATAGGCAATAAGTCTAAATAACATGAACCACCTGTGTTCCTTTGGGTTAATTAGGCAAATAATGTAAGCAAAAAATAGTAACTAGGCCTGTTTTATACAAACTGCCTTTGAGTGATTTCCTTTTTTCACTTTGCCCTTAAATGTGTAGGTTTTACTACTACCTTTTTATCCTTAACTTTGTATAGAAAAGCTTTTTACTATACTTTATACTGGTATAGACTGGTAATATTCCCATTTGGAGTATGTTTCTGTTTCTGCTTTTGCTTATTTGCAAGAAGTCTTTTATGTATTCCTAATGTCATTTATCAGTGCATAATTCACAAAACTTTTCTGCTGTGATTGTACAGCTTGTTAGTGGTATGGAGCTGTTTACTTTTGGTTTTTCCTGTTAACTTTTCAGGAAAATAATAGATGATGAACATAGCTTTTTGCAGGGTTTAGGAGTGTGTGTTAAAAATTTTAAAGAGTGGTTTTGAGGTTTTGCATTACAAAAGACTACTTTTCTGAAATCCACTGTTTAGTGGATAACTTAAGTCTAGAATGTATAGGAGTTTTTAGTGTGTTAACTAACCGTTGGCTGGTAAATAATTTGCCTTGACATTTTTATCTTTTCAATTTTCCCCTACTTCTAAATATCTTTTTTTTTCCCCCTATAAATCTGCTTTTTTCATTGTTCTCTACTTGGTGAACACTAACAACCAAAGTAAGAGAGGACCAACTTCCTAAGTCTGTGTTTTAGGTTTATAAGTATTTCCCTCTCATACAAGATTATCTGCTTCCATGAGGTCAAAAGCAACCCTGAGTGTCATTCCCTTTGGACTAAGGTTTTTTATAATTCAAGGAGAAAAATTTACATTCTACCCTGTCATAACATATTCATTAAACAAATACTGAGTACCAGGCACTGCTTTAGGTACATTAAGAAATTCCTCTGGCTACTAGATTGTCAAACTTGCTTTAATTTGGGAGGATCTAATGGGAAGATTTGGGCACTAACTTTTTGTTAAATGCTGAAGCTGTGTAAGCTAATGGATGTGCTTAATGTGTACTAACATTCTCTACAGCAATCCTGAAATAGATATTTTGTAGTTTCCTGAGATGTTACATTCCTAACATATTTAGGTTTTCCCCAGTGTTTTGGTGTTCCATAAGTTAATGGAATCAGTTAATGAAATTCCCAAGAGATACCTTCATTCACCAATACCATTTTCTTTTAACAGCCCACTTTCCTTGTGGAACTGTCCAGAGTGCTAGCAAATCCGGGAAACAGTCAGGTTGCCAGAGTTGCAGCAGGTCTACAAATCAAGAACTCTTTGACCTCTAAAGATCCAGATATCAAGGCACAATATCAGCAGAGGTGGCTTGCTATCGATGCTAATGCTCGACGAGAAGTCAAGAATTATGTAAGTAACTTCCATCTCTTGGTCATATATAGCCTAGGGAACAAGAAAAATCTGTCATTTCATTCATCATTTGCATGGGATAAAGCTGATGGTGTAATATGTTTCTGGATCCTTAGGAGTTACTTAAGGGATTTTTTTTTTTTTTTTTTTTTAAGGTTTTATTTTTAGAAGGGCAGAGAGGGAGGAAGAAAGGGAGAGATACATGGTTGCCTTTTACCTGCCTCCAGCCAGGGACCTGGCTGTAAACCTGGCTTGCAACCTGAGTATGTACCCTGACTGGGAATTGAACCAGCAACATTAAGGAATTTTTTTAATAATAATTTTTCAAGCTCCCTCCAGAAATTTTGATTTGCATTGTGAGGCTTGGAGATATTTTTAAAACTGTATTCCCAAGCGATCCTTCCAAAGTCAACCAGCACCCAGCCCTTGTCGAAATTCTCCTGTAAATAATTCTCGTTGTTTGGTTGTTTAGGCATGACACTGGTGGCCTTAGAAGGGGGATTAGCCCTGGCTGGTGGCTTGGTGGATAGGTGCTGGCCTATAAACCCAAAGGTCGCTGGTTTGATTCCCAGTCAGGGCACGTAACCAGGTTGTAAGCCAGGTAGGTCTCCAACCAGATACATAGCTGAAGGCAGGTGAAAAGCAACTATACATTGATGTTACTCTCCCTTTATTCCTCCCTCCCTTCCCTTCTTTCTAAAGATAATAAATAGAATCTTTTTTCAAAAAATTAAAATTCTTTTTAAAAGGAATTAAATCAGCTTCTGAGTCTTTCAAACGCAAAGAATTTGGGATATAAGATTAACATTAATAGTGCTTTTATCGGATACTTAGCAAATTGTGAAAAACTTCCTTTAGATACCTTTGGCTTTTTTTTTTTTTTTTTTTTTTTTTTTTTTTAATTTATTATTTTCAGAGAGGGGGGAAGGAAGAGAGGCACATCAATGTATGGTTGCCTTTCACGTGCCTCCAGCTATGGACTTGGCTGGAGACCTGGCTTGCAACCTAGTTATGTATCCTGGCTGGGAATCGAACCAGCGACCCCTGGGTTCGCAGGCTGGCGCCTTATCCACTGTGCCAACAGCCAGGGCACCTTTGGCTTTTAATCAGGGCATTTAGAGTGGGTGGGTAGATTTTGCAGAAAATTGAACATATTTGGTTGCATCATGGAGCTCTTGTGACTTTTTGTTCAATTAGTGATTCCTATTTCTAGGTACGGCAAAAGATTCAGAATAGATGAGCTTTTTTTTTTTTTAACCAAGCTTTTTAACTTAACTGCCTGTCCTATGTGTATAAAGCACAGAGAGGAAGTAAGTTATGCATCATTGGTCTTTGGTATTTGAGGGGGAACCAGAGAGGGTTTCTTGTATATACTTGTGCAGGTATGGTTATGCACATCATGTTTGCTATTTCCTGGTTTTAGGTATCAGCATTAGACAAATTAGTGTCCCTTTAGGCAATATATTCTCTTTGTGGTTATATACCTCTTTATGATAGGGAACTATGTCATGAAAGGCAACTTATTTTGAATCTCTGGAATACATAGAGCTATTTCTGACCACACTGGGTCTGCTTATGTAGTAGCATTTTTATGCTCCCTTCAGCAATTTGATGTAAAGTTTATTCCATCACTGCAATCTTGATGCTTATATGCTGTAGTGCCCAAAATGAGGTAAGACATGATTAGGACTGTAACTGATGTTTTTTGTTTTGGCGCATCACTCTTAGACACCAAAATTTTTCTAAAATTCAAATAAGAAATTGTTGAGCCCTTATGAACGAATAAAAAAATAGCAATTACCTTGCCCTTTTTACTTTTCACTGCACATCTGGTAATTAATATTTTCTCGTTGCTGGTGGTTATTTCTTTTTTGAAACCTGGGTCTTGGACACAGTTAAGGGTTAATTTCTTATTTTTCTTATTTCAAACAATTGTGTATTATTAGGGTCACCCCTAGTTTTATGTTCTGTTTTGTTTTTTCCTTAAGATTTTATTTATTTAAAAGATTTTAATTATTAATTTTAGAGAGGGGGGAAGGCAGAGAGGGAGAGAGACATTGATGTCTGGTTGCCTTTCACCTGCCTCCAGCTATGGACCTGGCTAGAGACCTGGCTTGCAACCTGGTTATGTGCCCTGGCTGGGATTTGAACCAGCGACCTTTGGGTTTGTAGGCCTATGCTTTATTCACTGTGTCACCAGCCAGGGCTGATTTTATTTATTTTTAGAGACAGGGAGCTGTGAAACAGATCAGTTGCCTCTCACACACCCCCAACTGGGAAATTGGCCCACCACCCAGGCAAGTGCCCTGACTGAGAATCCAAATGGCAACCTTCTGGTTCACAGGCTGGAGCTCAATCCACTGAGCCACACTGTCCAGGGCACCCCTAGTTTTAAAGAAAATAACTCAGTCCTCTGGAGTTGGACATTTATAAATCACTGCAAGTAAGAGCAATTTTAAAAGCAATTTAAAAGGAACAAAAGCAACGGTAGATTGGGTTCAGTACTCTATATACGCATGTTCTAGGAGATGGTGTAGTGTAGTATACCAGGTCTGTCCTAAAAGTATTGAGCACGCAAACTTAATTATGCTAACATTGGCTCAATACTTTTGAGACATACCTCTATTAAAGGCACCCTGAACTGGAGCTCTTAGTCAGGCTTAGGTTAATACCTGTTTAGCCCCTGCCATTTTGGACAATTCATCTTGACCCTTCCGCCTCCCTTAGGTTTTGACATACAGTTTTATTAAAGTCCTTTGTAGCTTTGGTAGCCCTCGAGAGAAGAGATTTCATTTAGAATGAATCAGAACTGTTACATTATTGGGTAGAGCTTTGGGAGTGAGAGTGGGCAGGTATGGTGATATGCTACATAAGGGGGAAAGATGAGTTCATTATTAGCTGCAAAGCAGGATACCTACCAAGTGACCTGACCCAGTCAGCAAAGTTGGCCTGAATATTTGGCAGCTATTCTTTGTCCTGTGTTTATGCCAAGAACAGTTAACTGTTTGCCTTTTGAGTGGACTGGTGATTCTTAGTGAGTTCATTGACTGAATTAGCTGATCGTGGTCATAGTTAACCTTGGGTCCATCATGGTTTCATCCTTTATTTGTACCTGTGCCTTTACCCTTTACATAAATGCTTGTATGATTACTATTTCAAACAAGACATGTTTAGTGAAAAGTAGATCTAATTTTCATTTGTGTATCTGACTAGTACTTGGTATCTGATGATGGTGGAAAGAACAGTTCTTTTATTTGGGGGAAACAGAATAAATCCTTTCAGATTGGAAGTTAAGTAGTAACTTTGTATCCGCATCTAGTGATGTTACCTTGACCAAGGTCTTCCAGTGAAAGGCACCAGGCTGCTTGCTACATTGTCAATGATCAGAAGGCAGAAGGGTGTTCCACATTTCATGAGTGGCAAGCTCTCTTCCTTGATTCAGGTTAGACCCAGATCTGCTGTGGATCAGACCCTCCTGAGGGCCCCAGAGTTCATTAGCCTCATCCTAAAATCCCACACTCTGTCCATAAGACAAGGCTGTGAAGATCCTTCCATTATACCACCAAGGAACCTAGAAGGTGAATTTGGTCATCTCCTTTGCCATTTTTAGAGAGGAAAGGAAGGAGAAAGAGGGAGAGAAACATTTAACATGCAAGAGATACAGGTTGCCTCTTTCATACCACCATTTGGGAAACTGGCCTGCAACCTAGGAATGTGCCCTGACTGGGAATCAACCTGGTGACCATTCAGTTGGCACTCAATCCACTAAGCTGCCAGGGTTCCTTCACCTTAACTTTAATGCTGTCTCCTAACTGCCACTTACCTACTTTGAGTTGAACCTTGAAGTTCAACCCGAGGGGAGATGTCCAACTTTGGAGAATTCCATTTGGAAGTAGGAGATGGTTAGGGTGTTTTTCCCCACTGCAGCCTGGGGCAGTGTTGACTGTGCAGATGTTGGTAGTAAGGTTGAAGCTTTTTCTGACAATTGACCTATACTGTATGTGCCTTTTCTACTTTTTTGTGTTACAGCAGACCTAAGAGATGAGGTGTTTAATTATTTTTGTACGTGTATTGTGCATACAGGTTTTACAGACTTTGGGCACAGAAACCTACCGGCCAAGTTCTGCCTCACAGTGTGTGGCTGGTATTGCTTGTGCAGAGATTCCAGTGAACCAGTGGCCAGAACTCATTCCTCAGTTGGTGGCCAATGTCACAAACCCCAACAGCACAGAGCACATGAAAGAGTCAACATTGGAAGCTATTGGTTACATTTGCCAAGATATAGTAAGTGCTGCCTCATGTTATTGAATATGTAACTGATTTCTTCTAGTGATGTGCACAGTAGTTGAATTACCTTTTATTATATAAAGAAAACCACATTACTACAAAGTTTTTGAAAGCACAGCTATTTTGTTTATTAATTTAGACTTCTAAAATTAATTCATCCTCACATTGTTAATCATGCCTTAAAACTAATGAGACTTGGGGGTCAAAAACTCTAAAATTGGAAATCCATGTTTGGAGATGCTTAGGTTCTAGACTTGTAAGGGTAATCCCTATCTTGGAGAATCCCTAATCTGATCCCTTTCTGAAGATCCAGCTGTTACATTTTCCTGAACTACTTTACAGGAACTGTTTACCAGCTCTTGCTGTAATTGGTTTAGCCACTGGAACTACCACCCAGTGTGTTAACACACTGTTGACCAGCAATATTATACAAAAACTAATGCAAGAGCAAACACAAGTTAACTTGTTACTGGTCAACAATGTTTGGGCTTGAAAACGTGAGTTTTTTCTGGTTGGTCAATAGTATGTGAAATCCAGCCCTCCTAAAACTGTTCTGCTGCTGAGGTTACTGGTCGTGGTCACAGACTTAAAGCAAAGAAGGCCATAGCACTTGGGCATGGACATAGACATCCTGGTTGTGTGCCCAGGTGTTGATCCTTGACCCCCACATGTTCTGAAGCTATGCTTCAGTTGGTACAGGTGGCCTGGAAAATAAATCACACTGCAATTTCCATTTGCGCAGGAGAGGACAGAACAGTATTACCTCATGTCCAGAATTGTGCTAAGATAAAAAGAAGTCAGAGATGAAGTTGATGGGTTTAACTTTTTAAGTTCAATTTTGGACTATCAGACCCTGGGATATTTTGTCCCTAAATGGGAATGTGTGGAGAAAAATCAGAGAAAGGTTTGATTCTTGCTCAATGGCTTTTACACTTAAAAGGACTGCTGATTAGTCATGAGTTCATTATTATAGTCAGTGACTGCACTTCTCTACTCATTTCAGGACCCAGAGCAGCTACAAGATAAATCCAATGAGATTCTGACTGCCATAATCCAGGGGATGAGGAAAGAAGAGCCTAGTAATAATGTGAAGTTAGCGGCTACTAATGCACTCCTGAACTCATTGGAGTTCACCAAAGCAAACTTTGACAAAGAGGTAAGTGCCTTTTTGACAAAAAGAAAATGTAGATTCAGGGGGTGAAAAGTGAATTTAGTGAAAGTTGTCTTTTTTTTTTAAGTTTATGATTTGGAAAGGGCTATCTTATTTAGAAGTGTTTATTTGTGTTCTAGTTAAGATTTGTATGCAATGTGACCATGGCAGAGGTGTTTGCCATTTTTCATAAGGCTTTGGTGATAATGTGATCTAAAAAGTTTTCTAAGCTTATGATTTTTCTTTTTCAGTCTACAATCTGGGGGTTTAAAAAAACAAATTATAAACATTGGGCTACTCTATATCTCCTGAGGAAGGTGCTTTTGAAAATTTAATAAACAATTTAACTATCTTATTTTAAGCATACAGTTTGGTGTAGTATTAAGTATACACTCATTGTTTTACAACCATTCCCCAGAACTTTTTCATCTTACAAAACTGAAACTTAAGCTCATTAAACAACTCCCCACTTTCCCCTGCCTCGTTCCTGGCAACAATCTTTCTACTTTCTGTTTCGATGATTACTTGACTTTCTGTTTTCAATTACTGTAGATAGCTTATATAAATATATCATACAGTATTTGATTTGTCCTTTTGTGATTGGCCTATTTCACTTATAATGTCTTGGGTTCATGCCTATTATAGCATGTGTCAGTTTCCTTTTTTAAGGCTGATTAATAATATTCCGTTGTATGTATATACCACATATTTTAAAATCTATTACCTGTCAGTAGACGTTTGGATTGCCTCTCCCACCTTCTGTCTGTTGAGAATAATGCTGCTATAAACATGGGTGTGCATGTGTGAATATATACATAATGTACACCTTTGAGATCCTTTCAGCTCTTTGGCTATATACCCAGAAGTGGAATTTTGAATCATATGATCTGAAAGTATTTTTGTGTATATGTTGATCCTTTAGCTGGGCTTTTTGCCATATCTTGGCCTTATAGGACAATGGGAGGTCTAAAGAAAGCCAAGGCAAACTGGAATCCTAATTGCTTAGAAAATAGAGTGTTCCTTTTAAATTTCAGAAGACTTTGGGATGGTAGCAAATAAAGTTCATTATTCTGTTCTCTCATATCTTGCCACATTTGATTGAGATGGGTTTGCCACCTCCCAAGAAACCAGTTTTGTTCTCTGAAATAAAGCAGGCCTTTCAATTCTCTTAATTTTTAAATACAAAGAAACATTTTCCTAGCTTGGGTGGGCTTTTTGTTTTAACTAACCATCTTTATTTAAAACCTGAGACTTAACACTTTCCTCTGTTTTCTTCCTGAAGTCTTTCGTTAGTGAAGGTCATTTTGGGGATTAAAAGATTAGGGACTTCTTTTGAGAACTGGTCACATAGTAGATACTGGGGGAAACTAGCCTTCACAGTACCATTATTATGTCAAGGTAAAGCTGCTTGGTTAGTCCAGGATTGTGTGAGTCCCTGGGGGAGTAAACTTTTTCTTCAGGGGAAACAGTCTAGCAATCTTTGTGTACATATGGTTTATGCTCTTTAATTCTTTTTTTTATTTCTGCAGTCCGAAAGGCACTTTATTATGCAGGTGGTCTGTGAAGCCACACAGTGCCCAGATACAAGGGTAAGTGTGAGGTCATTGAAAAACCTGTCACCATCTTTCCTAGGAAATGCCAACACCAGCATAGTAGTTTGAAATGTTGAGAATCCGGTTACATCAGAAATAAGGTTTGACTAGTAAGAATTTTTCTCCCAAGAAGTTGAAGAGGGAAGAATAGGACTTGGAAAGTTAACATAATAGAAGTTACTATCTTGAAAAGGGCTTAAGGGGAAAATGATTTTTGATTTGCCTTGCTACTTAATTACCATAGTTAATTCAAGTAATTGTTTTCCAGTGTAGCTGTTGAAATAGCTGTGCTATCACCGTAACCTAAACCTTGACCCTTAAAGCAGGTGGGAGTAACATCTAGTTCCAGTGGTATTAGTGAGTTATGTCCTGCTGTGACTTCCATAGGGGAATGAATAATAACCCAACCATGCTGTGCTTAAACTTTCAGGCTATTGACCCATCTGAGTGAAATAATTAATTACTTTTGTCAGTAATTGTCAGATTGCCTCTTTATTAAACCTAGTAATAAAACATCTTATCTGTTCTTTGTGAAAGGTACGAGTGGCGGCCTTACAGAATCTGGTGAAAATAATGTCCTTGTATTATCAGTATATGGAGACATATATGGGTCCTGCTCTATTTGCAGTAAGTATTGCTAGTTTGTGTATTCGCGCATGTAGCTAATTGCAGAGCCCATCATTCTAGTTGCTTTTTGTCAAATCTGATTTTTTACTTAATATGAAACCAAGGAAGTAAATGTTTAAGTTCTTCAGTAGTGTGCCAAGAAAACTTGTGCTATGTCTGTGCTGGTAAAAGGAGTGTATTTTAAAATTTGTTCTCTGCCCTGGCCAGTAGCTCATTTGGTTAGAGCATTGTCCAGTATGACAAGGTTATGTGTTTGATGCCTGGTCAGGGCACATAAAAGAATCAACCAGTGAATGAATAAATAAGAACAACAAATCAGTGTTTTGTTCATTCTTTCCCCTTTCCTCTAAAATAAATTTAAAAATTTAAAGATCAATTACATCTTTTAAAAATGAAATGAAAATGTTTCCTTTTTCTGATTTTCATTTCAGACCTAGCTTCTATAGTCTACATTTTTGAAACTCGAATATCTGTGGTTATCAGAGGGTTCTAACCTGAGCCAGCACTGATTTGGGGCCTGGGGTGTCGTGTTTTTTCTCTTAAGATCACAATTGAAGCAATGAAAAGTGACATTGATGAAGTGGCCCTACAAGGGATAGAATTCTGGTCCAATGTCTGTGATGAGGAGATGGATTTGGCCATTGAGGCCTCAGAGGTGAGGCTGGGAGAGTTGGTTTTGGGGGGAGTGCTGTTAACTCTGACTGGGCTTTGGGACAGACCTCCTTTGTAGATGTGGGAAAGCTTTATTTTGACTGGACTTAAGAGGGTATCTCCAGTTGTAGAAATTTTATTTTTCTGTTAGCCAAAGCTCCTCTTGAGGGAGATGGATTAATAATGTGGCATTTTATTTTTTCCAGTTTGGGATGATTTATTGTAAATACTTATATTAGTACTGTGAACACAAGGGGGCAGCAGGCAGTCACAGTTCAATGAAGTGACTGATGTCTGGTGCTGAATTTCCTTTTCAAAGCCTTGATGCAAGTGTGGCATATGTAATCGATAGTTTACTAGCTTTGGTTAAAAAAAATTAGATATGGAAAAGGGGGTTGGTCTTGTGCTTTTCAGTTTCTGAATTACAGTCTTATTTTTGTCATTCACGAAGTCTTATAGATGACAGCTTGTTAATGTGAATTAAGCTTGTGGAAAAAAGAATGTCATTCTTGAGGTTGCTTTTAAGGCCTAAAAGAATCTCTTTGAAATAGACCAAAAAAATAAGTACCTACAAAGATCACAGCAGGTATTACCATTCACTCCATGTGTTTCTGTACAGACCCCTGGGCAGCTCTCATGGTATGCCTTCGTACCATAGTTTATTTGCTGCCGGCCAGAATTTGTTTTTTATGTTTGTCCCCAGGCAGCAGAACAAGGACGGCCCCCTGAGCACACCAGCAAGTTTTACGCCAAGGGAGCACTACAGTACCTGGTTCCCATCCTCACACAGACACTAACTAAACAGGTGAGTTATCTCCCAAATCTAGCCAGGTAAGCTATGAAAATTTGTTAAGGGTTAATTTGCTGTGGAGCAGTTTCCATGAAGGAACTCAGCGACTGTTCAATTAGTTGATGCTCTGTTATAGATGACTGAAGGTGGGTCTGTAGAATTTTCTAGGCTCTGAGTTGTTAAGGAGAACTTTTTAGCCTTGATTGGGGATGAGCCGCATACTGCTCTGATTTCCTGAATGCTACATTCCTCAAACTAGCAAGATAGACTTGAGCTATAAAAGTTGCAGTAAAGCCCTGGCTGATGTGGCTCAGTTGGCTGGAGTGTTGTCCTGCGCACCCAGTGATCACTGGTTTTATTCCTGGTCAGGGCACGTACCTAGGTTGTGATTCGATATTTGGTCAAGGTGAGTACAGGAGGTGACTGGTGATGTTTCTCTCTTATATTGATGTTTCCCTTCTAAAAATTAAAGAATATGCTTGTGAATGAGAATTCTTTAAAACATTGCAGTAGATAGACCCTGGCTGGTGGCACAGTGGGTAAGGCGCCAGCCTGAAAACCCAAAGGTTGCTGGTTCGATTCCCCAGTCAGGGCACATAACCAGGTTGCAAGCAGATCTCCAGCTAGGTCTAACTGGAGGCAGGTGAAAGGCAACCATACACTGATGTCTCTCTCCCTTCCCCCCTCTCTGAAAATAATAAATAAAATCTTTAAAAAAAAAAAAAGGTTGCAGTAAAGAAGGATTGGAGAAGGGTGCAAGTTTTAGGCCATTCAAATACTCTATAAATGTCTGGGATGTTTTAAAAGTTCGAGGTGCATACTTTTGTACATACTTTCAAAATACTGATGAGGTTGGATAAGAGTTTTTCTTAATGAAGACCCTAATGATGGAATTCAACCTATGAAAGAAGCATCTAATGCTTTTGGATTATTGACATTAATAAGATTCAGGACAAAATAAAAGTTAAAAGATTTAATGAAGATGTGAATGTAATTAATAAGTACAGAAATTTTTTATATGGAATGTATCTTGATTACTAACCCCCTCTTTTTTCCCCTGAGTTAATTTATTTAAGATTTTATTTATCATTTTTAAAGAGAGGGGAAAGGAGAGGGAGAGAGACATCAATGTATGGTTGCCTTTCACCTGCCTCTAGCTACAAGACTGGCTGGAGACCTGGCTTGCAACCTGTTTATGTGCCCTGGCTGGGGAATCACACCAGCGACCTTTGGGTTCGCAGGCCAGTGCCTGTGCCACCAGCCAGGGTCATAATTCCTTTTTGACTTTATGTGTTATAGTTTTTCTTGGTAAGATGTTTGGGAATACCTTTCTGTAACTTCATCTCTTGGTGCATGTGAGATGTTCCCAAAGAGCTGGCAATCCTTTGAGGTAGCAGTGCTATTACGGAGCACTGCAGAATGTCTTGATACGCAAGTTTTTTAGTAAAGTGCATGACTATTTCAATCTCAGAAGAGGAGAGTTATATTTGGTTTAATGGGCATTCTCTTAAATATTCATCTCATCTTTTCAGTTTTACAGTGCCTGTTTTTTATCTTTTGACCTTAGTATCTTTGCTTTTGTATACTTTTGGTTGTGCTTTTCTGGTTTAGGAACAAACCATCCTTCAGGTATGTAATTATGTGAAACTGCATAGACATCCTGCTTTAAACTATTCTGTGTATGAATGGCCATAATAAGAAGATAAAACTTGAATTCTAATTGCAGGAAGCTCTGATTGGAATTTTGTTGTTGTTGAACTTTTTATTGAAATATAATTATTAGCATACCAGAAGCCCTTCTCATGTCTTCTTCCTAGTCAGTAGCTCCATAGATTAATTTTGATTGATTTTTAAATGTACGTAACTAGAATTATACGGCATATATAATTTTGTGTAGTACTGAGTGCATTCTTGCCTCTTTCTGGATCTTTTTTAACAAAGTCTGCTTGATGAACCTTAGTGGAAGAGAATAAAATGTAAAGGTTTTACGTTTTATTTATGTCCCCAAAGCTTTTAAGTTCTAATGACATTTGGGAATAGTTAGTATGTTGTGAGTAGAAGTGACTTTTTATTTTTTAACAAAAAGTTAACTAATGTGCCCTGGCTGGTAGCCCAGTGGATAAGGCGCCAGCCTGTGAACCCAAAGGTTGCAGGTTCGATTCCCCAGCCAGGGCACATAACCAGGTTGCAAACCAGGTCTCCAGTCAGGTCTGTGGCTGGAGGCAGGTGAAAAGCAACCATACATTGATGTCTATCTCCCTCTCTACCTCTCTCCCTTCCCCTTTCAAAAAATAATGAAATAAAATCTTTAAAAAAAAAAAAGTTAACTAATGTTACACTTTTCTCTAGGATGAAAATGATGATGATGATGACTGGAACCCCTGCAAAGCAGCTGGGGTGTGCCTCATGCTTCTAGCCACCTGCTGTGAAGATGACATTGTCCCACATGTCCTGCCCTTCATTAAAGAACACATCAAGAACCCCGATTGGCGGTACCGGGATGCAGCAGTGATGGCTTTCGGGTGTATCTTGGAAGGACCAGAGCCTAATCAGCTCAAACCACTAGTTATACAGGTGAAGCTGAGGGAGGTTTGGTGTTACTGTTTAAAATTTTTGCTTGAAAGTGTGCCTTTATTTTAAAAACAAAGCTGTAAGTAGTTATCCAAAAACATCATTTCTAGGTAGACATTAGCTGTCAATAGTAAACTACTTCATTTTTTTTTTACAAAATCCATGACTCAAAAAATGCAGAGAAAGCCAAAAAGTAAGTTACTTATAATCCCATTGCCCAGGGATAGCATTCTAACTTTTGTTATTTATCTTTGTTGCGTTTTTCTGTGTGCATATGTGTGCAACAGGATATACCGTAGATCTTACTGGGCAGATAGTCTCATAATTTGTTTTTTTCTCTTAATACTGTCATTAACATTTCCTTTAATTTTTAACGGTGTGATTATTCTGACCCTAAGACAAAATGACATTTTATGTAATGAAATCTTTTACAGAAGCCTTGTACTTAATTTTCTATTAAAAACAACAGGAGCCCTGGTTGGTGTGGCTCCGTGCTGGCCTGCAAACCCAAAGGTCACTGGTTCAATTCCCCAGTCAGTACACATAACCAGGTTGCAAGCCAGGTCTCTAGCCAGGTCCTTAGCTGGAGGCAGGGGAAGGGCAACCATACATTGATGCTTCTCTCCCTTTCTTCCTCCCTGCCCTTCTCTTTGAAAATAATGAATAAAATCTTTTTTTTTTTTTTTCTGTTATGAATAAAATCTTTCAAAAATAAAAAAAGAAATTTTAAAACACAGTGCATTATAATGAGTTTAGTACCTATAGAGAGAGCTCAGACTTTTAGAATATAGCCAAGTAATGTAGTAAGAACTGCTTGCTAAAAATTCATATCAAACCCTTAAATAAAACTTTATACTGGATTTTGGTGAAAATAGAAGGACTCTTTCACTCTTCACTTTATTATTTTTTTTTAATTACGTTATTGGAAATTTGAAAAGAATGTCTTTTAAAATAACAAAACCATTTTGATTCCTTGAGTTAAAACCAAACCATCAGAATTTCCTCTTCTGAGGTATTAGTCAACGTGAGTTTTATTCTTTGTTTTACCTTGCTGTTATATTTTCAGGCTATGCCCACCCTAATAGAATTAATGAAAGACCCCAGTGTAGTTGTCCGAGATACAACTGCATGGACTGTGGGCAGAATTTGTGAACTGCTCCCTGAAGCTGCCATCAATGATGTCTACTTGACTCCCCTGCTACAGTGTCTGATCGAGGGCCTCAGTGCCGAACCCAGAGTGGCTTCAAATGTGTGCTGGGTAAAGGATTTTCTTCCTGATGAGATAGATAAGGCTCTTAAGTGAACCACTGACAAGGATGTATGAGGTGTGGGAGAGAAATAGGTCTGCCTCACTGGAAGGCTTTTTCTAAATAGCATCTTTCTAATTTCTTCAATTAAAATGTGGGGGAGATGTCAAGCTACAAAAGCCAGTAGGAGCTGTTGACTCATGGTGACTAGTCCCTGAACCATTTAGAACAGTCATGCTAACCCAGTGGGAAAACTATCTGGACTTCATTTTCTTTCTTCAGTCACTTGGGAGCAAGAAATTCTGATTAAAGTAGAGAGTTTCAGGCTACAAAAAAGTACAATTGCTGAGAAGGGGGCAAGAGGAAAGGAAGGTAGGTGGTGTAAGTGCTGAGTCAGTACAGGATGAATTGGTTCATTAGGGACACTTGTGGGTAGGGAAGGAAGTTCAAATAAGGAAGGAGGTGGGGCTAAAAGCCTTTCTGTGATTAGAAATAGAAGTGGCAGGCATTTGTGGTGGGTAAAAATACTCTACTACTTAGAGAGTTTTGGGCAGGATAAATGAAATATAAGTATGTAAGGATACCTGTAAGATGTTTTGAGACGAAGTTGAGTGCTCACTAGCAGTGTTTATTCTGAGATCAATTAGAGAACCCTGCCCAAGGTATCTTAAGGGAAAATGAGGTAATCCTGGGATGGGGTTATTTTCAGGACTAGTACTAACTCTTTCTGGTTTTAAGGCTTTCTCTAGTCTGGCTGAAGCTGCTTATGAGGCTGCAGACGTAGCTGATGATCAGGAAGAACCAGCCACCTATTGCTTGTCTTCTTCTTTTGAACTCATAGTTCAGAAGCTCCTGGAGACCACAGATAGGTAACTTCAGAGGTGTCTTTGCATTTAACTTCTGTCTTCTGTGTCGGGTGCTAATCATTTAATAGTAGACTTCAAATAAGTGAGAGGGAAAAAATGTAGACTAGAATTGTTCAGCTTACAGTTAACTCAGAAAATAGTCTCGTTTCTGTACTTAGAGTAGTCAGTGATCTGAAGGGGGTCCCTTTGCTTTCCAGTGCCTACATTAACAGGAGCATTTGTAGTATAAGAAATAGTAGCTCTTGTTATGAATTTAGTTGCCATTTATGAAATTGGATGAAGAGCTTGGCATTAAATGCAGTTGTTTTGTAAATGAGCTTTGAAATGCAGTTTTATGGACTTATAAGCTGGGAGCAACTTGAATCAATTGGGTTTTGTGTGAGCTATACTAAAAGAAACCATCAAGGAAGAAGGCTGTGTGTAAATTCTTCCAGGCTTACTAGTCCATTTCTACATCTGTTCAAGATAAAGACATCTCTCACTAATGAATGAAAAAAATTTAGATGCCTTAACTACTCAGGCAACCTCTTCAATTCTCGACATAAGTTCTTCATCATTTTTATCTAATTTTGCTGTATAATTTTAGCCCATTTCCAAAAGTGTCAAAGTTTAACCAGGTCTGGAGACCATAATGAGCACAGCCATTGGCTCGAAGGCTAACTGTTTAGTTTGTGGCTGTATTGTGTTGCCGAAGGTCTTATTTTTGTTTATACTGTGTCTGCATTATAATAACTTTCCTATTTCTTACTTGGGACGTTAAGATTTTTGCTGTGTTTCTTTACAGACCTGATGGACACCAGAACAACCTGAGGAGTTCTGCATATGAATCTCTGATGGAAATTGTGAAAAACAGTGCCAAGGATTGTTACCCTGCGGTGCAGAAAACTACTCTAGTCATCATGGAGCGACTTCAGCAAGTGCTTCAGATGGAGGTGAGACTTAGGGCATACTGGTTATTGGAGGGTAGGTGCAGTACTTCTGACACATACCTTCGTTTTCAAGGCTGTTTTTATTCCCTCTATTTAAGTGTATTTTTTCTCAGGAAGATGTAAGGCTTATGCAAAAAAAAATTAAACAGTTTACTCTTCCATATGTTACATTTTACTTTTCCTAAATTAGCATCAGTAAAGCTTATTTAATGGTTCTGGCCAATTTCAGCAAAAAATGGAAACATTGAGGGAGTTTAGAGCCCCTTTAAAAGGTATTTATTCAGAAAATAATGATCTTTTTTCCCTTGTAGTCACATATCCAGAGCACATCAGATAGGATCCAGTTCAATGACCTTCAGTCTTTACTCTGCGCAACTCTTCAGGTATGATGGTGCCATATCATTTAATAGCTCCAGGAAGGAGAATCATATTCTAGGATGACAGGTTTATTCACACAGAACTCTGAAATGGTGCTGATCTGAAGCTCTAATCAAAAGACCTGTGTCTATGATTGACTGGGGGAGTAATTTTTCAATTTTCTTTGTCCATAAAGATGAAATGTGTCTTTTGCACAGTGTAGGGAAAGAAAAACTACTCAGTCAGTAATGGTCCTCACTTCTGTATATTGCGTTTGTGTTTATTTGAATTTTTATTTATAAATTGAGTTAAACAGGATACACCTGGACTCAAGATGGTAGCGGAATTGAGTTGAGTGCTCCTTTACAGCTGTTTTGTATTGGAGTAACCTTCAGTTCTCATTGCTTTGGTTTCTAGCTATAGTTCACCCAACTAAAAGTAATGCTTTGAGTTCCTACCATCATCTTTTGAACCAATAGTAGTTACTGGGAACTTTGTTACAATAGTCATCATTTATAGTACCTAGTGTTCACACTAGACTCTTTCTGAGAGGCTAGGATGGTTTTTTGTTTTGTTTTGACCAAAGACCAGGAAAACCTTGGAACTTGTCTGGTGCTTAGATAAGTATAGGTTTTAGTATTGTGTATGCTTACTAGGTAATCTTACCTGCAAACTCCCCTTTTTTTCTTATCCAAACATTTTAACACATGATTGTTAAGAGGTATTTCCTTATTCATCAAATACAGACAGGAATGTTTCCGTAACATTAGTTGAAACACATAAAAGAGTCAGGAGGGAATTTTGAGGAATTTTAAATTAGAAAATGTCAGGTTGACTTCATTTTATCAAGACTGTTTCTTGGCCATCATCTGTAAATGAGAATATAGGACAGGTGGCTTGGTTTGTTTGTTTTATGAATAAGAACTCTAATATGAAATGTTGTTTAAAGCTGAAATAATAAGGCTGGAATATGGGGGCTGCTGACAATTTATCAGACAAATGAAATGCAGAAGAGATGATTTTATGAACTATGGGAAATCATCTCGTGTTCTGAATTGGGAATAGGGATATTAAAATGTACATTGCAGATGATTTGCACTGTCAAAATGTTTTCACATAAAAGTTTGGCCTTTTCAAAGGAAATTTCAAGGGTCTTAATTGGTTTTTAAAAGATAGTGTTTTGGTGTAGGATTTGGAGTCAACAGATCCTGAGCTCTTCTTCATTTCACAGAATGTTCTGCGGAAAGTGCAACATCAAGATGCTTTGCAGATATCTGATGTTGTCATGGCCTCCCTGTTAAGGATGTTCCAAAGCACAGCTGGTTCTGGGGGAGTGCAAGAGGATGCCCTAATGGCAGTTAGCACACTGGTGGAAGGTAAGTAAGCTGAAATCAGGCAGGGTGTATCTTTCTAATGCAAGAGTTATAAGGTCATTAAGAATTTTTGACTGTGGAAAGTATGGTTGTATTTCTTCATTTCTGGGGATTGAGTTGGTTCAAAGTTGAAATTGACCATACTTTGTGCATAACTGCCTTGTCACTCTCTTTGAAGTAAATGGAGAGCCAGTTTGCAACTCAGATTGGCAACCTTGCAGAGGGGGTGGACTGTTACCATCTACCTCATGTTTATCAGGTAGATGTTCTTTTTTCAAGGATAAAGGAAACAGGTTTCTATTTTCTTTTCTGGCACTTGGTACCTCCTAGTTTGGGTTATAATGCTTTGGACTTGGGTTGACACATCATAGTGCCTAGTGTGGAAAGGAATGAAACATTGAGCAAGTTCTAGGAATTTCTGGTTGTTACATGTCTGACGATGCATCATTGCTTTGGGGAAGCCATGTCTGATGTAAGAGCACTTGGGAAGTGGTAGGAGCACTTGAGAAACCTGGAGTGCTGCTTCAGGAATAGCAACCGGTAATGTACTACTAAAGCCATTACCTGAGAATCACTCCCTTGCAGACCAGACCTATTTCTAGCGTAAAGAGCACCTGTCCTAACTGATCTGACATCTTATGACCTCCCTGAAAGAGCATAGCAGTTCATTTTGGCTCCTAGAATGGCTGATTTGGGTATGAAACCCAGTCTGCTTTTCCTGCCTGGCGTAAGCCAGTCCTTGATGAAACTGCCCAGGACCCAATTTTAAGCTGGCTTCCAAAGAGGACCTATTAATCAGATTAAGAGGTAGATAAGAGGCATTATGCTAACACAGCCAATTTAAATTAACCTTGACATTCCTTGAGGGCCATACCCCTTGGTTGGTTGAGCCAGAATGAAATCCTAGTCTGTGGAGATCTGATATTATCTCCTGGGCCTAATAGTTAGACCCTTCCAGGAGTTAGGAATTTAGTTTGTCTGAGGCAACCTGAATGTCTCATGATAGAATCTGTAATTAATGCACATTTCACCAACCTGGTGAGTGATGTGAACATATTTTGGGAGAGCTAGAATTGTCATTTTTTTCTCACTTCTGTGATATCCCATGGTGGTAATAGTTTTGTTTCCTTACAGTATTGGGTGGTGAATTCCTAAAGTACATGGAGGCCTTTAAACCCTTCCTGGGCATTGGATTGAAAAATTATGCCGAGTACCAGGTAGGATATGCATTTAAAAAATACAGTTGACCTTTGAACTGTGTGGGTCCGCTTGCATGTGAATTTTTCCAATAAATGAATACATTGGAAACATTTTTGGAGATTTGTAATAGTTTGAAAAAACTCATAGGCATGGACCTTATAGCCTAGAATATTGAAAAATTAAGAGAAAATTAGATGTGTTGTGAACATACAGAATATATATGTAGGTATTAGTTTTATCATTTACTACCATAAAGTTACACATTATAAAAAGTTAAGATTTATCAAAACATACACAAACAGGTCACACATGGCACCGTTCATAGTCAAGAGAAATGTGAACAAATGTAAAGATGTAGTAGTAAGTCATAACTGTATGAAATTAACTGAAGCACCTACTGTATTACTGTAATAATTTCATGGCCATCTGTTGCCAACAGTGATGTGCTCCAGTGTTGCAAAAATGTTACTCAAATTTTCAACTCACATTGCTCGAGGATCAGTTACAATACTTTTTTTTTTTTTTTTTTTAAATTTTACTGTTTATATTATTTTTAGAGAGAAGGGAAGGGAGAGAAATATCAATGTATGGTTGCTTTTCACCGGCCTCCAGCTACAGACCTGGCTAGAGACCGGGCTTGCAACCTGGTTATTTGCCCTGGCTGGGAATCTATATATTTTTAATTTTTTTTTTTTTTTTTTTTTTTTTTTTTTTTTTTTTTTTTTTTTTTTTTTTTTTTTTTTTTTTTTTTTTTTTTTTTTTTTTTTTTTTTTTTTTTTCATTACCATTTAGTCTCATAATATTGCCCTTACCCCTTCCTTTTTTTTTTTTAATTAAACCACATGCCTCAGCTACCAGTATCCCTACTGAAGGCTGTCTTTCCTTAATGATATCATTAATAGTATTTAGTTTTCTTTCTGCCATATTGTTAGTTTAAAATTAATAAATCTTAGGATGGGCGGGTTTTTTTCTTGTATTCCAGGTTCAGGTGATAAAGGATCAGCAGCTAGGTAAAAATAATGTCTTAATCCTCCCTGTAGGAAGCCATTTTTCTATTTGATAGGTCATTTCCTTCTTTTGCAGGTTTGTTTGGCAGCTGTGGGCTTAGTGGGAGATTTATGTCGTGCCCTGCAATCCAACATCTTACCTTTCTGTGATGAGGTGATGCAACTCCTCCTGGAGAACTTGGGGGTGAGTGTCTACACATACCTCTAATTTACCAGTATTTAAAGAACTCATTGTTTGGAAACATGGTTAGATACTAAGATTCATAACAGGGAGCTTTTAATTTTCCATGTTAGCTGTGGGCTTATGAAGAAGGGAATTGTTTATTTTCACAAGATGATTCTAAAATAAGATTATAAAGTTATAAAGGAATATACATGCTCAGTGCATGGAACTTAGGAAAGAAAACCAGTAAAATGCCAAGGATAATAACTATGTAATCCTTCTATCCAGAGATAACCACTGTTAATTTGTGTATGTCCTTAAGGTCTATATCCAGCATATTACTAGTTGCTTATTGTTAAAACAAGAAGGAAAAAAGTTTTGAGCCATTGGGCAGAACAAATTATGAATAATTTGCTTTTCCTGTTTTTATTCTTGACAGAATGAGAATGTCCACAGGTCTGTGAAGCCACAAATTCTTTCCGTGTTTGGTGATATTGCCCTTGCTATTGGTGGAGAGTTTAAAAAATACCTAGAGGTTGTATTGAATACTCTTCAGCAGGCCTCCCAAGCCCAGGTGGACAAGGTAAACTTAAAGCTGTCTTTTAGTCCAGTCCTGATTGGGGGAGCGGAACTTTGACCAACATGTAATAAAAGCAATAAATATGATGGGAGATTGTTTTCTTTGTTTCTTACAGTCCGACTATGACATGGTGGATTATCTGAATGAGCTAAGGGAAGGTTGCTTGGAAGCCTATACTGGAATTGTCCAGGGATTAAAGGGAGACCAGGAGAACGTACACCGTTGAGTATCCAACCAAATTTACTTAGTTCATGGGCTACGTCTTTCATTCTGTGCCTTACTGGTAAACTAGCACCTATTCTTTAAAGGAAAGGGAGAAAGGAATGGTGCCCTAATGAAGAGAGTAGCTTTTGGGGGAGAATATAGTCATTAGTTATTTCTGCTTCCCTTTTCTTTGCTACTTTGTCTCACATTTCTTGAGCATTGCAACACAGCAAGGCTATTCAGTGGCAGTTGTTGATTCACATATACCCTTCTTGTGCAACTGAATTGAGGGGTCAGATTTTCTCATCACCTGATGTTTTTGTTAATTGATTGGGGAGATATTTGTCCTTTACCCATTTGATATCATGGGCTTAGAGGAATGATTCTATTTGTTCCTTCTGTATTGTATCATCTTAAAAGGAGGAATATCTGCCTCTTCTCTTGACTTGAGGAATGGCATCTTAATCTGAGAAAGAATGATTTGGTGTAATTACGTGCAGCTATTTCTCCAGCCTTATAGGATTAGGGCATTTGGAAATTTTGAGATGGGGTGTAGTCCTACAAGGTGTGGGACAACAAGTTCATCAGACCTTTCTTTCTTTTATAGCGGATGTGATGCTCGTACAACCCAGAGTAGAATTTATTCTGTCTTTCATTGACCACATTGCTGGAGATGAGGATCATACAGACGGAGTGGTAGCATGTGCAGCTGGACTGATAGGGTAGGTTACACCTGAGTAGAACTTCAAGTGCAAAGTGAGAGGACGTGAAAGAAAAAAAAAAAATTTGAGAGTAGACTGGATGATAGTTATCTGCTTCTTTGGTACAGAGGAGACTTTTTTAAATAGAACCCATGGTGTTCTGTTTTGAGTTCTCACAAATGATAATTCATTCAAGACATTAGCTCTAGCCTCATTCCAGACCCTCTAAATTCCTAATTTCTCCCCGCTAATTTTTTAACCAATACAAAAGTTAATTTGACAAAAGTTCAGTGTGAATATTGTAGTAAAATGGGTGCTGTAGAGAAGAGCCATATGGGAGCAGTTGATCCCCCTGGTGAACACAGCTGTTCTTTATACCCATCCAAGGCTTTTAACATGATTATACTATTTCCTTATATTAACTACTATTACAGTATTGTTCTCTTGTCCACTAATTGCCATCTCCACACATGTATCTATCACAAGGTTCATAAAGGGATCAAATCCCTGTGATATTCCTTAAGTCAGGAAGGTGAGCTTTACTCATGGTGTCTACTCAGCGAGCTCAGGTACTTCCAAATGGTATTCATGGCTCTCATCCACTCCTGCAGTAGGCCCGGTGTTCTCCCCACTAAACTCTTAAGTGAGTTCTAGGGTGTAGCAACGGCATTAGCTCTGCCTATCCCGTATTCTGATGTTGGTCAATAAGTTGCCTTCGTGGACTCCATTGAGGGTTTCTGAGGCACTGTTTGAAAGAACATTGGTCTTGATCTCAAAAACTTGGTTTCTAGTTTTGATTTTACTGTGAGTTGGCTGTGGAATGACTTGGGTAAGTTATACTACCTCTTCAGACCACATTTTTTCATCTGTTGAGAGCAAGTATTAGACTATTATTTACAAGATTTCTTTAACTACCCAAAGAAATGTCTTTAAATCACTCATATGTAATACCCACCCCCCACCCCCACTCCTAATCTCCTGGAAGAAGTGCTCTACCAAATTGAATAAACCAAAAAAGCTGTTCAGATATCAGTATACAACAGAAGAGAGATCACAAGGCATCAGCTGAGCAGCAAACAGGGCAGGCAGAAGCCCCAGAAAAGACTTCCTCAAGGTGATTGAATTGAAAGGATCTGTAATAAGTTGCAGTGTACTAGTAAGATTTACACACCTGAACGAAAGACTGGAGATTGAATTACCAAGTGTCACAAAGAAACTTAAATTCAAGCATGTGTACACACACTTGTATATAAACCAACCGTGTTTTTGTTTTTGGGTTTTTTTTTGGTTGTTTTTTTTTTTTTTTAAGATTTTATTGATTATTACAGAGGGGGACAGGGAGGGAGGAAGAAAGGGAGAGAGACATCAATGTATGGTTGCCTTTCATCTGCTTCTAGCTGGGGACCTGGCTGGAGTCTTAGCTTGCAACCTGGGTATGTGCCCTGACTGCCACTTGGGTTTGCAGGCTGGTGCTCAGTCCACTGAGGCACATCAGCCAGGGTGTAGACCAACAATTTTTAACTTTGGGTAAAATCTTAGAAAAGGAAAAGTTAAAGTTTTTCTCTGTTTTAAAAAATAGGTGATGGAAGAAGAGACCCATAGCTAGGTTAGCACTGGTTTGGGAGGCTTAATGCTTAATACTGGTATCAGACCAGGAGCTCATTTTCAAGGGTGTTTCTTTTGCACAGGGACTTATGTACAGCATTTGGGAAGGATGTACTGAAATTAGTAGAAGCTAGGCCAATGATCCATGAACTGTTAACTGAAGGACGGAGATCGAAGACTAACAAAGCAAAAACCCTTGCTACGTGGGCAACAAAAGAACTGAGGAAACTGAAGAATCAAGCTTGGTAAGAGCTAGTCTTTACTACCATTTTTCTTCTGCTTTCTTGGGGAAGAGGAGCATTTTATTTAGATTATTCTGATAAGACTCCCATTCGTTTGGTATTTTGTTTTGCGCTCTTGCCAATTTATGTGCTTCTGAGCCAGGCTTTTGTTCCTAAGCCTTGTTAGTGGGAACTGAAGTTCCCACATCTTTTTCGGCCCTAATAAAATTGATAATGAAATTTCCCTATCATTCTCTTTTCTACTCTATTCCCCTCCCCATGGCATTTTCTTTTTTTTTTTTTTTTTTTTTTTTTTTCCTTTTTCTAAGATAATATTTTTTTATTGGAGGGGAAGGAATAGAGAAAGAGAGGGAGAGAAAAGAAACATTAGTTGGTTGCCTCATACACACCCCAACTAGGCCAGCCTACAACCCAGGCATGTGCCCTGACCTGGAATCAAACTGGTGGCCTTTTGTTTTGCAGAACAACGTTCAGCCAACTTTTCTTTCCTGAGTTGCAGTGCTTTTAGACATTGCCAGAATCAGTTGTCAAACCTCTGCTTGGCAATGTAATTTTAGTCATTTTCCTTTCACATACTCAGTTATCTTATTTCACAGATCTGAATAGAAATGGCTATTTTCAGTTTTATCTTTACTTTCCCTCCCACCGTCTGATGTAGGTGCTAATGAGAATAGGTAGGAGGTACGTAGGGAGAGAAGAAAATCAGTCCTCCAAAAGTTGAAAAATTCCTTTCAGGCCTCTGAGTAGTTAATTGTAGGAATCAGAGAGGTGTTTGATTTTACTGGGTGTATGTAATCTCAAAAATTAACCTTGTTTCCATCTTTTTAGATCTGTTACCATTGGGATGATAACCTGAGACACCCCCACTGGAAATCTCCAATCTTTTGAAAAACCCGGAAGTGAGGAGTGTGCACGGATGCTGAATGTTTGGGAATGAGAGGATGAGTGAGTGAGGCTTGAAAACACACCACATTGAAAATCCTGCCACAGCAGCAGCCGCAGCCGCCAACAGCAACGCTGTTAGTGAGCTAAGTAAGCACTGACTTCGTAGAAAACCATACTGTCGGCCATCTTGGAAGAGAAAAAAGAACGATGGAATTTACTTGCTTAAAAGAAAGAAAGTTATCTCTTCCCAGCAGAGGCTAGAACTAGCTTTTCTGTCTTTTGGCCGGTGTTGAGCGGAATGACTAGTTTGGGAGAGGAAGAGGGAGGACTGGGTTCAGCTGTGGTGCTTTGTTGTAAAAGGCAGCTTGGCCTTTGCTACTGATAAGAAGGATGGAGCCTGGGTCTTGAGCCCACCTTTGGTGTACCTTGCCACCCGGTACTGTCTATGTGCCGGCTAAAAGGAGGGTGAGGGATTCTTTACAATCTGAGAATGAGTGTGTGTGAGTGAGGCGGTATCCACATTCTCAACTTCAAGTCATTGCAGTTTCTTTTTCCCAGAAAAAAAGGGGTTAGACATTGCATTTCATAAAACTAACCGAAGTTCTGTCTACTGATGCAGCACAAGAGATGTAAAAAAAAAAAAAATAATAAGGAAAGACGCTCTTTAGGGTTTTGTTTTGTTTTTTTCTGTTTTTTGTTTTGGTTTTTTTAATTCTAGGGAAAACACTGACGAATGTTCAGAGCTCCCATCCTGATCTTTTCATCAAGGCGCCTTTCCTAATAATATGGTTCAACTGTGAATGTAGAATTGGGGGGGAGGGGGGAGAAAAAACTCTGGAGTTAGAGGATATAGAAAAAATAAAAATACAATTGTTACAAATAAAGAATGCAGACTTCAAAAACAAAAGAAAGCCACAACCCAAACAAAGCAAAATTTAAATGCTCAGATTGGCAGCACAAAAGTTCTCTTCTGACATGTATCAAGGCAGTCTGAACGCCCCCAGAAAACTGTGCCAAAGAGTTTAGCAAACAAATATACAATAAAGTAAACACACATACAGCAAACTTCAGGTAACTTGGATTTGCAAACAAGGATAAATTTAATGTTCAAACAATCTGATAAAATGACCATTTGGAAACTGCTTGGCCTTCTGTTCTCTTATTTGATTGACTGCAATGCGGTATTGGTCTCTTGCTGCACTTCAAAACCAACTAACCAACAATGAAAAAAATATATATATATTATATATATAGACTAGAACTCTTGTGATGAAAGTGGCACTTGAAAAAGGTTATATTTTTCCACTGAAGTTGAAGATTAATAAAATGGTGTCAAACATTCCCCTGGTCACACGCTTTAATATTTTTTTTAAAGTGTGATGTGCTGTGATAACCATAAATCAGACTTAATTATTTCCCCTTTTACACGGGGAACAGGGCACCCTGAATTTGGGTTTTAGAATCTTTCAGCAATAAGGGATGTTGGTGAGCTAAGAGGTTTTGCAGTTATCAGGAGTTTTTGCTGGCAATTTGAATATGCTGCTTTCAAAAACACCAAGGAAGATTTTTTTTTTTTAATGCTTCCTAGTATTTGGAGGACTAAAAACAAGACCCTAAATTCCCACTTACACTTTCACTCTAGCAAAAAAAAATAGCTTACATATTTTCTCTGCCATTTTCCCCTCCCTATCCAAGCCTTGCATTCATAAGTGGGTTTGGCTCTGTTTTGCCCATCCATATGGCAGCATCTCTAATAGCTCTTGTACAGGGTATCAGATATTGTGCCTTTTGGTGCCAGGTTCAAAGTCAAGTGCCGATCTATGAACCAGTGTACAAAAAAAATCCAGGTGTTTGAAGAAAAGGCACTCTTGTGAATAGAGTGCACCAGTTCTTAAGCCCTACTAAGAAGAGACCTGGCCCTCTAATGCCTTGTTTAAATTTTAGTTCCTCAAGGGAAAGGATGATGATACACTAACCATTCCTGATAGGTAGGGTTTGGTCAGGGCTTAGGGATGGGGCAGGAATATTGGGGAGAAAAAAAATGATCATTCCTCAGTGCTACCCATTTGTCCTGTGTGGGCTGCTTAGCTAGACAGCAGGAGAATAAAGTACACCAAGAACCATAATGAAAACAAAACCTTCCGTGTGTTTTGTCATGTTTTGTTCCAGGGAAGCAGTTGACAAGTGCTGTTATTAATTAATGCTTTCTCCCAGATCCGTTCAGTGATGGAGAGGAGGAAAATGGGCTGGTTGGATTGTGGTCTTGGTGCCTTGCAGTTATTCTGCATTGGTTATGCATTTAATCTTTGCTAGTTACCTTTGGCTGGTGGGTTTTTCCATGGTCTGGGTATTTATCCTTCATTGATTGTACCACCCAAGGCAACTGGATGCAAAATGCGTTGTCCATTCTGTCTGGGCCTTCCCCACTCTAGTCTTGGCACATTCCTTCAAGAATGTACTTACCGTCTGCTTGGGAAGATGTCAATGCAAACATGAAGAAAATGGGCATCAGACTAGGCTTTGGTTTGCCACAAGTGGCAGCTGCCTGTATCAATTACATTTATTAATTTTGCTTTCTATTTTTCCAAGTCCCCTCAGCTCCCCTCTTGAAATGTCATCTGTCAAGAGGCAACTAATATTGCCTTAGAAACTTGTGGAGAAAGGCAGGGGAATTGCTCAGTGTAGTGTTTTCACTTTCAAAACCAAGTAATCTAGTCACTCATATTTAAGAAGTGTGTTAGTCTGACTTTAAGAGAAATCCGAACTCCATCAGCTTTTGATAGCATCTTGGTTTTCGAAACAACTTCAGTCTGTAATTGGCATTTAGAATGCCCTTGGCATGCCAGTCTGTGATGGCATTAAAGACCTGTTTAAACACTTGAGCCCAACTTTATTAACCAAAACTGATACCACCACCTTTATCTTCTAAATAAAGTCCGCTTTATTTTTATTTTGAACATTTTGCTGCTTCATTTTTGGTTCCAGATGGTGTCACCTCCTCGGAGGTGAAATGAATGGTTTGAAAGCTGGAGCGTGTGGTGATGTGTGTTGAGTTGGAGAGAGGAAGGAGAGACACATCTGTCTTAAAAACAGGCTGTACACAACGTAACGGGAAATAGAACATTTCCCACAAAATAGGTAGTACAGAAGTACTACACGAAGGAGGTTTCCTATTTGGAGTGATTATGAAGCTGCTAAAGATTGACCTCTGTCTTGTGCATATTTTTCAGGTTAATGAACTATTTAAAGGCTCATCCAAAGGTTGGCTTTTTACTTAAATTTGCAGCATGTGTTTAATTTCTACTTCCACTTTTGCTCCCAGAAACTTGTAGAGAAAAGAATGCTAACTTGGGATTTAAGGAACTGGATCCTTTCACCCTGCTGCTTACTAGCATAGTAGCACCTACAGGCTACTTTCTGGAAATATGCACTTTCTTAGTTTACGGTGGGCAAATAAAATGAGGGCTAACTTTAATTCTCCTACCTTAGCCTCCATGTGGCCTTTTACCTTTTCTGGATGCACACGCCTGTCAAGAAATTTTGATCATACCCCCAAGTGTTTATAAAATTACCTACCTGTACTACTGTACCTATGTATTGTGTAAATCACACAAAAAATAGAATTAAAAACCAAATATATGAAAAGTAAATATAAACAGAAGTTCTAATATTTTTCTATGGCCAATTTTGGATCACTAGGTGGTAGAGGGTAATGTAATTCTTACCAGGCTACATTATTCCTGAGTGATGATAATTGACGAAGGGAATTTCCTCCAGTAAAGGTGTACTTCGAGGAAAAGATGGCATCAGTTCATTATCAAATGGCAGGGAAGGATTGCCCTGCCTCCAGTTGTTTTTCCCATTTTCAACAGTTACCAGGTAATGCCCCATTCCCAATACCCCCTCCCCCAAAACCCAAACAAGGTTACAGTTCCACCTGGCCTTATCAAGGCTTCCAGCCTGAACTGAAAACTAGTAAATGTTGAGAAGATGTTACATATTCTATTATATCTTATTCTGGACATCATTAATAGTCATTGTTCCTGTTTACTATTGAGGAAGAAAGCAGAAAGATTGACTCACCAGACCAAGGTCATGTGGAGCTCGAATTCAGTTTCAGGTCCAACAGATAAAAATCCAAGCTTTTCTCATATTTGCCATAGACAGATGCTGTCAGCATCTTGGCAGTATAAATTCAAGGGTCCATGTTTCACATATTTATAATAGGCATCTATTTCCTTCACAGGATTATCTGAAAGTATACTTCAAGTTTGTTGTTAGCCTTTTTTTTTTTTTGCCGGTTTTCTCAACTATAATGTAAGTTCTTTACTGTGGTGACCTTGGCTATCTTACTTACCACTGTATTCCCAGACTGGGTCAGCACCTGAGGTACCGTAGATCTTCAAGAAATATTTGTTAAACTAATGGCATGTCAGTGCAGTTCAGGGAGTTTTTGGAATGGCATTATTTAGCCTTTGAAGGGCAGAGCATCCGGAAACCTGGGAATAGCAGGGCCTTGGAAGGTTTGGGCTCCTAAGACTTCTCATTTGCTGCATATCTTCAGACCAGCCTCTTTAATTTTTAGAGAGAAACATTGATTTGTCATTCCATTTATTTATGCATTCATTGGTTGATTCTTGTATGTGCCCTGACCAGGGGCATATTGGGACAACGTGCTAACCAAATGAGGTACCTGGCTGGGGCCAAGTTAGCCTCTTGGGTTAACTGGAGGGATGGGAACAGGATTAGTCAATAGTCATTGTATGGTGTCCATTTTGTGCAGATGCCAGGCTTGTAGTAAGCACCTTAGGTGGAGTAATAAAAGTAACTGTAGCCCTAGCTGGTGGCACAGTGGACAAGGCACCGGCCTGCGAACCCAAAGGTCGCTGGTTCCATTCCCCAGCCAGGGCACATAACCAGGTTGCAAGCCAGGTTTCCAGCCAGGCCCGTGGCTGGAGGCAGGTGAAAGGCAACCATACATTGATGTCTTTCTCCCTCTTTGCCTCTCTCCCTTCCCCTCCAAAAAATAATAAAATAAAAATATTAAAAAAAAATAATCCTCATTAACATTGTGACAAAGGCATCATTTTAATCATGTTTTACAGATGTAATAAGCACAGAGAGGTTAAGAACCTTGCCCGAAGTCACATGGGCTAAACAAGCAATGCTGATTCCACAGACTGTTCCACTGGGATGTTGCATAGCTGTGAGGTAGGAGGAGTAGATGGGTCTGCTCTCAACTAGTTTTGTATTGAAGCAGAGAGAACCCTGGATGGGAGTGTTCTGAAATTAATAAAGCCATTTTGTCTTAATTCTATTTTTAGGTCCATTGTTAACCTTTTAGCGACTGTCAAACCAGTCCAGGGTGATGTCAGTTTTCCTCCCACTTGGGGTTTGAACCATCCCCCTGAATATTTTTTTTCTTTTAAAGAATTTTACTAGGCCCTGGCTGGTGGCACAGTGAATGAAGCACTGGCCTGCGAACCCAAAGGTCATTGGTTCGATTCTCCAGCCAGGTCTGTAGTTGAAGGCAGGTGAAAGGTAACCATACATTGATGTCTCTCTCCTCTTCTGCCTCCCTCCCTTCCCCTCTCTCTAAAAATAATAAAATAAAATAGAATTTTACTTATTTTTAGGGAAGGGAAGGGAGAAAGAGGGAAAGACACATTGGTTGGTTGGTTCTCCCACACCTCCAACCCAAGGCCTGGTCCATCACCCAGTCGTGTGTTCACCTGGAATTGAACCTGTGACTGTTTGGTTTGCAGGATGACATCCAACCTCCTGAGACACCCATCAGTCACGGTCATCTCCCTGCACCTCTGCTCCATGTTCCCTCTGAGCTAGAAGCTTTGGGGAACCAGAGCTGGGAGCAGGGTGGATATTGGTGCCTGGTGGCCATAGGGCTGCTTGAGTAAGCTCCGCATCTGAGTTACCCCGGTGCTGTCAGCTGATCCTGGGCAGCACAAGCAGGAGGCCTTTGAAGCCTGAGCTGTTCCCTCTCCCAGATGCTCCTAAGCCCTAAGTTGATCTCTCCTTAATGTCAAATGCACCTCTTTTTCTAAAAGGAAAGTACATCTCAGCTTTGGCATTTGCCTGAACTCAATGCAGAGGGGTAGCCTGTCACCATCCTGAGGGAAAGAGAATTAAGAAATGGCTCTGTCCCTAGCTGAGTGGCTCAGTTAGCTGGAGCATCCTCTGGTACACCAAAAGATGGCAGGTTCGTTTCCCAGTCAGGGCACATACCTAGGTTGTGGGTTCGACCCCTGATACAGGAGGCCACTGGTTGATGTTTCTCTTTCCCTTTATCTAAATGAAATCAATAAATAGGTGGGGAGTTGTTTTCTGTTCTTTTTTGTTTTTAAAGAAAGGGCTCTGTATAAGCTCTCATATCAATGAGCAATGCTTACTATTTTCTGAGCTCTGCCCTTCAAAATATTATTTAGTCTTTTGAGTGTGACCTTGGGCAAATTCTTCAATTTTCCTGATCTTCAGTTTCCTCATCTGTAAACTGGGAATCCCAATGAAAGAAAATGCATATGAAGTCCTTGGCACAGGGCCTTGAACATGTGTTAATTGATCAAGAAATACTGTATGCCAGGCACTGTTCAAAGCACTGGAGAATGAAGCAAACAAAATCTATCTCGTGGAGGTCACATGCTATAATGGACAATATCTTGTAATTACTCAAAATTGTAACACTATAGTAATTGTAATTTTTTCAAAGTTCTGTTTGGAAAATAGTAGAAATGGACACAGTTGTGAAGGACATGAAGCATAAGAATTATTAAAAATGGTTTCCACCCAAACCTGGCTAATTTGATTAGAGGATATGCATTGCTTCCAAAGGTATTTGGGAACTTGGTGAAGAAATAAAGGTCTCTCTACCACTGCCCAAACCTCTGGTATGATGGAAGACCAGTAGGCTGCAGTTGCTATTGCAGAATGGTTCTGCAGTGAACCCTGTCTAATCAGTTTTCCTGTCCACCTGGTTCTGTTTGAGTCACCTGAGTTTTGGTGTTTTTTGTTTTGTTTTGTTTTTGCAGGCTGCTAACAAATACCCTTTCCTCCTACTTTTTTCAGGCAAGTACAGGACTGAAAGGAAAGTCTTTCTCCAGAGGGAGTCCTGGAGTAGCAGGCAGTCTCTCCCTCATGGTTCCCAAGGAGGAAACATGCAGGAGCTTCTCAGGCCCTGCTTTTGGGTTGTCTCTTCCACCAGTAACTATTGAAGGCGGGAATTGTTTCACTTCACTGTGCCTGTGAATGCCATCTAGAAATGT
Organism: Noctilio leporinus; assembly: GCA_004026585.1. NCBI lineage: Eukaryota > Metazoa > Chordata > Mammalia > Chiroptera > Noctilionidae > Noctilio > Noctilio leporinus. Next base: position 2,713 of record PVIW01009619.1, on the reverse strand, counting down.
TTACATCTCTTGACTGACCAGCTGTCTGCCACCTTCCCTATTCTGCCACCTTAGCTCCTACTTCACTTCTCCTTGACCATGTCCCTGGTTTTTCCCATTTCTGCCTCTACCATGATGAGCCCTGATAATACGGGTTCTTGGAAGAACTTCAGGTTAGTCTCCAGCTTTCTCAGATGAGGAAACAGGTCAAGAGAGGGGAAATAACTAATCCAAAGTCACACTGCTTTATTCATTCAACCAAGAACACCTCCTGCCCTTTAAGATTTAGCTTAGCCCTGGCTGGTATGGCTCGGCTGGAGCATTGTCCCATACACCGAAAGGTTGGGGGATGGATCCTTGGTCAGGTGCATGTGGGAGAGACAACCAGTTGGTGTTTCTCACATTGCTGTTTCTCTCCCCACCCTTTTCTAAAACCAATAAACTTTTTTTTTTTTTTTTGTTAAGATGTAGCTTAAATGTCACCTCATTGGAGAAACCTACTTACCTAAAGCATATTCTACCCCTCATTCTCTATTTTGTTCCCTTGTATCTGTTTTTTTAAGATTTATTATTTTTAGGGAGAGAGGGAGAGAGACATCAATGTATGGTTGCCTTTCACCTGCTTCCAGCTCCAGATCTGGCTGGAGACCTGGTTTGCAACCTAGTTATGTTGCCCTGGCTGGGAATCAAACCAGCGACCTTTGGTTTCACAGGCTGGTGCCAATATGCTGTGCCACCAGCCAGGTCTTTTTACCCTTTATTGCAATTTGTAATTGTTTCATTTTTTTAGTCTGACTCATCTACTAGAATTTTAGTTCCATGAGGGCAAGAGGGACATGTTTTTTCTTCAGAAATATGTTCCTCACAGTATTATCAGATCCAGCACATTAATAGGTGTTCAAGAAATCTTTGCTGAATTAAGGTACACTGAGCAAGTAGCATCAAGGCACTTGGGGATATGAAAATAGGAAAAAAAGTAAATGGGATACAGTCCATGCTTTCAAAACTTTTGTGTGAGCAACAGAACCAGAAAATGAAAAATGTAATGAGATTCAGGTCCAGATTGGGAATGGTGAAGAGGATTTTAGGGTTACCTAAAACAGGCCTAATTTCTGTTGGGCCTTTGTTACCAACTGCCTAAAACCCAGGATGAACCATTTGGCTGTGACTCAGGCCTGTTAACCTGGGCAGTGCAGCAGCAGCAGCAACAGGGGCTGAGAACTCATCTACTAGAGTGTGTGTTCAAATTACCCTTCTCAGTGAGGGAGGGTTTGCAAGTTTCACAAGTCTAGTTAGCGGCCAGGCCCACAGGTATGGCCCCAGACATAGCCCTACACCTAGCCTCGTTCCAATCTCTGGCCTGGTCTTCTGCATCAGGAGAGAACCTATGCAGCATTAAGAAAGGTGACAGCTGCCTAGTCTTCGGTATTAGTGGGATGACAGGTGTCTCAGCTAGGTAGCCTTCATATCCAGAGGGCAAATGGGTTGTCCCACATGGCTCAGAGAAAGTTAGTGCCTCATAGAGCAAGTGGATGACCTGCCTTCCTGTTCTGGACTATAAAAGAAACCCAGAGAAGGAAGGGAAACTGAGAATCCCTTTGAAGAGACAGAGTCCAAGGCCCCTGCTGGCTCTCCTGGGAGAGAAGATCACCCTTCAGTCCAATCATCTCCCTGCAGTGGGGCAGCTGCTGCTTCTCACAGCTCACAGCAAGCAAGAAAACCTTTTCTTTCCTCTTCTCCCCTTTCCAGATTCACCCTTCCACCTGCCAGGAGCCAGGAAAGTAGACTCAGGTTCCCAGCAGCCTGAACCCTCCTTCGAGATAGAAACCTTCACAGCTGTCTGCTGAGCCCCCTCAGCCTATCCCCTACTTTCAGGGTTCACGTGTCAGGGCTTAGCCAGAATCCTCCAGTTCCCCCTATCATTCCCTACCGCAGCCAGGCCCAAAATGACTCATTAACACTTTCAGTGTCATAGCAGTTTTAGCCCTGATAACGTCTTTCCCTCATGGTTGCAAGGATTGGGACTTATCTCCAAATGTATTCAAAGGTTAAGTAACTTACCCAAGGTCACAGAGTGAGAAAGTGGCAAAAAACAAAACCAAACAAAAAACCCACAAACTTGCATCTCCTGCTCAGTTGTTTGGCAGATGCTCAAATAATCTTTGTGGAAAGGGTAAAATCTGTTTTCTTCGTTTTGCTGGCCTGTGAATGTTCTGTGTGTTTGAGGAAGGGAATTGGGAGGGTGATGTCCCCTTCCCCCTAACCTTTGGCCTCCTTAGTTCACTCTCCCTTCCGAAGAAGTTACTGATTTAACTCATGTCTCCGACTGGACCATAGTGTGTATCTATTATCAGAGCAACGCCCCAAAGCAATGAAGAATAGGTCTAATACTTTCCTTCCCAAAAGAGCAAAGACCAAACCAAAAAAGAAAAAAAATGAATAACATCACTTTCCCTTAAAATACACAGCCTCAAAGCAGCGCTCTGGCACGGTCCGCAGAGGCCCCCAACACACACCACCCCAAAACACGCCACATTGCGTTAGGAAGGCGTCGGGGAGGGGCGCTAAGCAAGGGTCAGGCGCGGCGGGGAGCTGGTGGGCCCCGGGCGCGCTGCCAGGTCGGGCGGCGCCGCGGGGGCCGGCCGCCCCTCGCCACGTGGTAGTGGCAGCGGCCGGGTCCGGGGCGCCTTCCCAGCTGGAGAAATCCAAAGCAGCCGGAGAGGAGGAGGCGGCG
>PVIW01009618.1:9134-50725 GCA_004026585.1 Noctilio leporinus | reverse complement strand
CAAGGAAGGGGAGCAGCTCAGACAAGAACCTAGTATAAAGGAACCATGGACATGGACAACAGGTGGGCTTGACTTTGGGGGGAATGGGTGGATGGGGAGGGGAACAGAGGGGAGCAAAAAGGGGATGGATGTAATACAACAACAATAAAAAATTTAAAAAAAAGAATACAAAGACAAGCTGCAGACTAAAACTTCAAAAGATGCTTATAAAACACTAACTGAGAAATAACTTATACCCAAAATATATGAAGCACTCTTAACATTCAGGAAAAAGAAAACAAAGCACAATTTGAAAATGGGCAAACATTATGAATAGGCACATCTCCAAAGATGGCAAATTAGAATGTGAAGATATGCTCAATGTTGTTTTATCATTAGTGGATTGCCAATTCTACATGTAGAAATGCTTGTAGATATATGACCATACACAAACTAGTATAGTAATAATCTCGTAGTACAGTTAGCTTGATAGGACCTAGGAACAATGAAACACTAGTTGCAAGGTGCACATGTGGATTCTAATATAATTCTGTGGTGAAAGCAGGCAGGGCCCCTTGGAGAAGTGGCTGGTCCTGCTGCTGGGACAGGAAATGTAGAAGATGAGCCTGGAATATTTTAGGAGCCAACTAAAAGAACTCCTGATCGCCAAATCTGAAAAAATCTGACCAAAAAATCTGTATTGACTTATAACCCACTGTGTAAAATAAATAGTCCATAAGGAGAGAGACAAATGGTTGAATCAATAAAGAGCAAATAATGGACACATTCTCATGCATAAGAATTCTAAATGATTACTGTAGATACCTTGTCCTTAAGAACATACAGAGAGCGACTCTGTAGTGCTTATGTGCAGAATGCATGCTGTGGTTTTCTTCCTAAAGATGCAGAAATGCAAATAAAAGGAGTAACTTCACAATGAGCAGACCCGCCAGACTCCATCCTACTTCAGGTGCCCAAGGTTAACACCGCCAGGGATAAGTCACTTTGACAGCACGTCCCAGACAGGACGTGGTGAAGGCCCTGCATGCAGCCCATGCCCCGATCAGGCCTGAGGAAAGCAGCAGGGAATGCCCAATGGAGATACAGTCTACACGTTACACAACTAACACAACTCTCAACAGTTTCAAGGTCCTCGATGACAACAAAAAGTCTGAGATGTTTCATTTTCTGTTTGTAAAGCACATTACGAAACAAGGACAAGCCACACCAAGTGCCGTCAAAGGGCGGGGTGCATTTTACCACACAGTGAGCCTAAATTCTGCATGTTGATCCTTCCAACACACCCACTGTGCACCCAGAGTAAGGGTTACTCCCAGCTTCCCAGTCAGAAAATGACAGCTGGAAGCACTAAGCATCCCAGGGGTTGCCCTGCCTCAGGGCCCTGGGACAGGAAGGCTGAATTTCCCTGCTTCACCAACAGGGGCTTGCACAGTCTCATGACTTGGACGGTAACTGCTCTCCATGGTAAGACCTATCAGAACCACAAGCACTGAGAAATACTGACGGAGGCAGGGGGAGGTACAAAATCACAGACTATGAGTCAACTTCCTCCACACTGAGCAGGCTAAGGTTGAGGGCGGGCACTTCTGCTCAACCCTAGAAGACAGAGTTGAGCATGTACGACCCCGCTGGGAAATACTGAAAATGGGCTTATCTGGGGTCAATGGTTGACACTAAATTCAGGCTTTCATTGTGCTCAAAAAATATGACGTCACCCACTTTGTTTGCTTAAGCTGAAATGAACTTGCAAATTTCTTGGATCAAGACCATTCAAATGAGAACTAATGACTTATACAAGGTGCCAACTACCGTTCGTTACCCCCTCGTAAAGAGAGCAAAGCACAGCTCTCTTCAAAGTCGAGTCCCTTGGGTGAGCGGGGGTCTCTCCGGCCAGGGGCTTCGTCCTGTAAGAGTGAAGGGGCTGCACAGTTGAGCTCAGCAAGGCCGGTGCTCTCCTGACCACTGAAGGAAAAAATGCTCTAACATTTAAATAGTTCTTACAGCAAGGATGCAGCAGTGGATGTGAAAACAGCATTTTTGGTTCTCTAGCTTTAAAAAACAATTTATTATTTTATTTTTCCATCTTTTAAATGATCAACTTTCCGCTTAGATAATTGTATAGGGCTGCTGTGTTTCAATACTGAAACAAACATATGGCACGTATCTCCAAATTTAATGTCTCTAAAAAGATTTAAGTCTCCTCGTCAGGGTGTTGAAGCGGGGTAGCCGCTGCTTTCATGTTGAAGAAACCCTGTGCTTCCTTTAAAACACAGCTGCGGGGCTGATCCTTTACACATGTGCCCACAGCTGAGCAGAAGACCCAAACTAAACTTGGGGTTCTAACTTGGGGTTCTTAGACATTTTGTATCTGTATTTCAAATTACACATACACACACACACACACACACACACACACCGTAACACACGTGCATCTTATGTTGGGTGATGCCATTTCAACAAGTCATTTGGCTTCATTACTGGTGATGTTATTTCTAATGAGAGTCCCTTAACCAGCCTGCTATTTATCCTGCTTTGTATTTATTTTGGACATATGTATGAAAACTGCTTTAACATCTTTGCCTTCTGAGCCCATCTTCCTTCATTTCAGAATCTGCTCCTATTGATTAACTTGCCCGCTGGTTATGGGGTGCCTGATTCTATTGATTAGCTTTGCCCTGCTTATTTGCTTGCCCGGTAACGTTTTTATTTGTTGCAGGACCTGAGTAAATGTTATGCTTCTGAGTGCCGCGGTTCTGTTGGCTCCTGTGAACGGGCCTTGAGCTCTGCTCTGGGAGAACTCGTTTCTTGCTGGAGCCCGTGCCCCGGCAGCAGGGGGACTGAATTTATTGCCACACTAGAAACGTGAAGCCAGTTCAGTGAGGTGTGGGCTCTTCAACACACCCAGGCCCGGAGGCCGTTAAGCCCGGGATTCCGGACCTGCGGAATCTGCCCTTCGCTAGTGTTGTCAACCCTGCTCCCACCACCCCTCCCTGCTCTGCGCCCAGCGCGGCCTCCGGAATCTGTCTGCTCGAACACGGAGCGCTGGCTGGCCTGGCGAACACTGATCCTAGAGGGGACGGAATAAGAATAAATACATCCCAAAGAGAAAAGCACTTCTGAAAATCTTCCCTTTTAAGCTCCCCTCAACTCCTTCTTTCCTCATATGTAGAAATTACTACTTCCCGTGCCAGGAAAAACGTATCAGCCACTGCAGAGCTGGTTTTCATCCAAAAGGCAGTGGGAACAATTCCCCACTGTGCTGGATTATTCAAATCAGCCGTGACTCCAAAGCCTTCGCAATGAGCTCAGGAATTTATTATGTGATTTATTTTGTAACCCATGTATCCTATTTCTAATTAAAGTTTTCTTAGACTAATGCTAAATGAGTTCACCCTTTCTAAGAGCTCAAATGTGTCAGCTAGTTCAACCAAGTCCCGGAGTTAGAAAATAATGGTGACAGAAAACTAAAAATAACTTCTTAGTAAACAATCAGATCAGATCATAGCACAGTTCAATGTTTTAGACAACTCTTATTTTACCTCATGCCTGTTAAAGAAACACATCGGCAGTCCTGTACGTGAATCAGATTAAGGTAATAGCCCTTTCCCTTTAGAAAGCTGTCAAACTCTCAGGAAAAATGCAAGGAGTGGCATGTCCTTTCTTTCTCTCTTTTTTGAATATATTAGAATAACCTTAATTTTCATGATTTTTCTCTCATAATGACCCTTGAATCTGACCTCAGTAAACTGGATAGGGAACCTGTCAGCATTATGAAAATATGCCTCAGACATCCAGGGTTGGCTGGGGACTCGCAACTCAAGGTCCATAATGTTAGAGACCAAAATCATTTCACAGAAGTGACATGGGCACACACTGCCCTCGTTTTGTAGACTGGGATCTAGCCAGGGCTTCTCTGTGCAGCTCACTCTAATTAGGGTCACCAGTAGAAAAATTCCCAATACTTCCAGCACTAAGTCCTAAAATTCTATTTTAAAATTTATCTTAATCATGTGTTCCTGTGCGTATGTGTGTAGTTGAAAAAAGAAATGTCACCCTGGCTGGGGTGGCCCAGCAGACTGAGTGCTGGCCTGCAAACCAAAGATGCTGGTTTGATTCCCAGTCGGGCCCATGCCAGGGCCACAGGCCAGGTCCCCAGTTGGCAGTGCATGTGACAGGCAGCCAATACTGATGTCTCTCTCCCTTTCCTTCTTCCTCCCTTCCCCTCTCTCTAAAAATTAAAAAAAAAAAAGTAACTGTCAACTCAAGCAGTTGCTTCAAAATTTCCAGGAACATGGGTCCCACTGGCTTGAATAGCTTCTCTATCCATTTAGCATCAAGAGAAAAGAAAAAAATTCAGGTGACAAGTTTCTATAAAGTTTCCAAGAGGGGAAACCCCTGGAAACAAGCTGTTTTCATTTCTGTTACGGGGCAGAACTTTTCCCAGAAAGTAACAAACTTTAAGACATGCTTCCTTGTAAAGTGGTATCAACTCTTCCTTCCCCATTTCCCTAAAATCGGCAGACAATCAACTCAGAGAGTCAGCACCACGGGAGGGCATCTCCTAGCCCCTTTACATAAATCGGTCAAGTATAGGAGATGCTTTTCCATTTTAAACACAAACATTTGTTAACAGAAACAACTCATGTAATTAAAATTATGGCTTTACAAGTCACAGAGTGACTCTATGTTGAAAACTACAGTCTGTTCACATGTCTGCATTCCCAGAAAGGAAAAAACACAACACACAAAATAAGGATTTGGCTTTAAATATTAAAATGTCAGTCATCATAATCTTGTGAACTGGGTCATTTTCTACAGCTACACAGAAAGCGCATGACTGGCCCATTTTCAAAACAGACTTACATACCCTCGTCCACCTGGACTGTGCACATGAAAATTCTCTAACGGGGGGCCGTGCAAACACAACACCTGCAAGACCTAACCAGCAACAATCTCAGTTCCACCTCCGCACAGAAATAAAATCGCTCCACATCTCCTCACCACCTTATCCAAAGGCAAGACAAAGAAGTCTGACACACATCTATAAACACAGTTCAGATAATGTGATGAAAGGAATGGCCGATGCATGAAACTGAGGGCCGTCTTCCCAGAACACCACCCGCCTCTCTCCTAAGTGGCCATGACTTCTCTGCATTTCCAGCCACCAACAAAGCGGACCCATTGGGCACCTCAGCTGGGGTACCTGCTTCCAGAACAGCTAGGTCCCCAGCTCCTCCCCATCAATAGACAGACTTCCAGGAGGTCCCTGACTCAGTTTGCTCAGAGACTAGATGAGTCCATTAAAAATAAACTTTTTTTTTCCATCCCAGTTGATAAATCTTTATAACTGCTAAATGCCTAGTGTCCCATTTGGAGAATGGTTTCCCGGGCTCTGTCCGCAGTCACCGGAACCCAGCTAAGCTCAGAGACCCCCCTGGCCCCAGGTCCCCCCACCATCACTATACCCAAGGGACATGTGCGCTGGGGCCTGGACCCCCCACACCTGCGAAGCACCAGCGCCTATGTGGGTTCTCAGCACAGTCTCAATTCTCAAGCAACTCGGAAACAAACTTCAGTCAGGCATCACACTGCTCGTGGTCAATGAAGTGACCCAGAAAAGGACCCGCAGCCATGGCAGTGTCCCTGGTCCTACCAGTTAATCAGGCTCGGTGTAGAAAAGACCACCTTTGACCATGGGCCTGAGACCAGCTTTTCTGTTTGGCAAGAATGGCTTTCCGAAACTGAGACAGCCACCAGGCCCACACCTCCCGGGCACCTTTGTCCCTGGGCAGGTTTGGAGCATTTGAAAAGGAAGCCTATAGGCAGGAGATGCGTGTGGATTTAATGGAGAACAGGGAGAGGACGGGTTCCCCAGGGGAGAGGGGTTAGCTGGCACTGGAGGGACAGGCGGGAACTCGGTGGCCAGGGACATAGAGATGCTACCCAGAAACTACGCTCCCAGCTGAACGCCAGCAACTACCCCATGTGAACCTCTGACCCGTCGAGCCAGTTGACAGGAAGTTGCTTGAATACATGGGGTCCCAAGATAACTTATCTGTTTTACGGTTTCCATCACCAAGCAAAGATGCCTTCCTTATATCTAATCAGGGTAGACCCTAGAGGAAATGAGGACGTAAAACTAGTTTTTAATAAGCACATTCAACATTTAAGGCAAACTCATGCATGCAGTAAGCCGTCCTTCAGGAGGCCCATGTGCCCACAATGGGCACTGCTACACCCGTTTGGTGAGCGAGAAAATCGGGACTCGAAGAATGCCAGGCACCGTGCACACATTCACACAGCAAATGATGGATGATGCCTGGAATGCTCTGAAGAAAATGTCAGGCTTCAACCACGGGGTCGGGCAGAAACGCTCACTTCCGTCACATGTCTCAGAAACCTCCAGAGTTCTTCTCCCTTGGCCACCAGTGAACAAGCTCAGTGACACTTGTCAGCCTCACCCCAGCGCGCACTCGGCCTGCAGGGAGTGGGTGCTTGCCCGCACACGCCTGCCTTGTCACTCGTCCAATAGTACACAGAACATGCGCAGAGCAGGAACTGGATCCTATGCAAATGGAAAAGCAGAGGAATAAAAACAGCTCAAGAAAATTAATAGCATGATGGCAGAAATGAGAAGCTTGTTAGAAATGTTAGAAAATAGATTAAATCAAGAAGGAAAGAGTACCGAGAAAAGAAAATGAAAAATGGGACAAAATATAAGAAAATTGGTTCATTAATCAAGTATGTCTAGCATATAAATAATAAGTTTTATGAAGACATCACAGAAAAAATAGCAGGGCAAAAATAAGTGAATTAGGAAAGCTTTTCCAGGGTAGCCAGGAAACATTTCCTCATTAAAAGAGTTTACACGGAGCCCGGGCTGGTGGCTCAGTGGATAAGACACCGGCCTGCGAACCCAAAGGTCACTGGTTCGATTCCCAGCCAGGGCACATAACCAGGTTGCAAGCCAGGTCTCCAGCCAGATACATTGATGTTTCCCTCCCTCTCTGCCTCTCTCCCTTCCCCACTCTCTGAAAAATAATAAATAAAATCTTAAAAAAAAAGCTTATGTGTACCTAGAAAAAATATGGAAGTAGATTCTTGTTAAAATATATAATTCAAAAATTTCAAGAGTGGATAAAAAGACCTAAAAATCTCCAAGATAGTTAACAGCATTTTAATATAGTGAAGACAGATAGGAGGTGAAAATCTAAGACTGTCTTGTAAGAAACAAAACCCGTAAAATAAGAAAATGAGCTGCACAGAGTGACTGACCAAGAGGGGCCACAAGGGAATGAGGAGAAAACCTCCCCTCGAAGCCAATATAAAATTGTGTTCAAACAAATGAAAATGTCAGTGATGTCAAATACGCGGGAAATGTCCAGGACAGCGAGCCCTGCCAAGTGCTCATTACTCGAGACAGCGTGGCGATCCGTGTCCGGTTATTAGCAGCGCTGGTTGGTGGCTGGTAGGTGGCCAGGCCAGCGGGCGAGGAGGGAAGGGGAGGAAGCTCCGCAGGTGCAGGAAACCGTGCCGGGGCTGCCCGTCAACCAGCAGGCACGTGTCCAGCAGGCAGGGGCGCTGCGGGGGACACTCACCAGACCCCACGGGAGGAGAGCGAGGGGAAGGTCACCGGGGATCCACAGGCGGGGTCCGCAGCAGGTGCCAGTGGGCCGGGAGGGGCTGACGGGCAGAGCTCACTGCGACAGAGGGGAGCAGGAAAGGGTGGGGCCGGTGCAGGCTGTCTGCAGACTGGAGAGGAAGCCCCCTCCTGTCGTCCTCTCTGCGATGGGTAAGGGACAGTCATTCACCGAGCGGTAACGCAGGCACGCGGTGGCTGCCCACAAAAGGAAAGTACAAAAATGAGCTAAGCTGGCTGTATGCACTTTTGAAAGCCCATTTCAGACTGATTACAGTAATTCCAAGTATATAATGATAACAACGTGCTAAGAGCTAATAACTAATAACAATGGAGGAGAGTGGTTAGATGGATCCCATTTATCTTAAGGGATCAGAGCTTTTTTTTTTGTTTAAGAACGAGAGAAAAATTGTAATACTGTCCCCGCACCTCAGGTTTCATTCTATGCATCTATGCACCCCAACTCTCCCAGGCGTCGAGGTGGGCGTCTGACCCAACATCAGTGGTTTAGTTTTCTCCTCCAACAACTTTCATTTGGGAGACAGAATGAGTTACTCAAATGTGTGGAGCTGAAATGAAAGCTGCGACAGTCTGGGAGCTGGGGCAGCTGTGGACTGGGTTCCCCACAGGCTGAAGCCACCATGGACTGGGGCCACCCTGGGCTGGGGCTGCCGTGGGCTGGCCTCGATGAGCCAAGAAGGAAGGACAGGTACGCAGGGAGGCCTGCGCCACTGAGGGAAGCAAGAGGATTCAGCTGGCACTCAGAAAGAGGCAAGAGAAAAACATGGCCCCAGAAAGGCGAAGTAGTTTTGTCAAGAATTTCAAGTCCCAGTGAAATGCTCCAGTGCGTCTATGAGATGGCTGAAAACACTAAAACATAACTGACTTTAAGCAAGTTAATTTTACACTAGTTTCTATTCCAGGCAACTTTGGAAAAGAAAAAATAGATTGTTATGTTTATTTTAATACCATGCTGATATTTCTATCAACTACAGAAGGTGACATAAATTTATCTAGACCCATGCTATATGTACATTAAAGGAATGCAATTTTCCACATAGGAATAGAGACGATTGATTTTCAGTGGACTAAAATAAGAGGATAAGGTGAAATTCTCTTTTTGCTTTTGTGTTAATAACTTGTTTTGTCAGTACTATTTCCAAAAAAAATATGTATAGATAATTTTACTCTTTCAATTACCAATAACTTTATCATTGCTGACACCTGTGCTTTCAAACATCTTAGACATGTGTTATACTTATCCAGAAAAGTGTTTTACTTATCATTTGACATTAACTGAGTGTCAGCTCACAGCTTTAATTAGAATTGTCACATGAATCCCTGCTCTCCTCAACTCAGCTTTTAGCAGTAATTTATTTGTATAGCTAAACAATAAACTGAAAAGAATTGCAAAGTATTCCAAAAAGTAGAAGCTGGCTGAATGTTCATTCATAGTATACTTGTTGAGGCTACATATACGAATAGCTGTCAAAGGTTGATAATGGACCTGCAAATATTAACAAGACCAAATACTACCATTCGTAAAGTATCACCATAAATAATAATGTAAGACTTGAAGTGAAAAGGAACAGTGGGTTCTTTTACACAGTTTTGTAAATACAAAATTCAAAATGACACTTTAGAGAATGAACTAAGGAAATAGTTCCAAAACAATGTGATTTTATATTTGTGTATTATTTTTAATAATGAATTACCTAGTTTACTCACAAAAAATTTAGAATTAATATTTGTTCTTTTTCTAATATAGGAAGCAACCGCAAAGCTTTACATGAGGGTAATGCTTTCAAATTAGAATTGGGTGAAATTAAGGGTTATTTCAAATTTCAGCAACAAAGAATAGGGTCTGATCATTCAATTCTATGTGAAATTAAGCATCAGCTTTTAAATGTTTATAGGTTTGCTTCTCACTGGTCAGATCTAAAAATGACAGGGAAGGACAGTAATGACGCTGTGGGAGGGGAACCAGAGAAATGCAGGGGACCACCTGCCAGCCACCTCCTGCAGGAGTGGGTATTAATGAGCTCCATCTTTGAATAAGATAAAGTCGTATTTTTGTTCAATAACAGACTGTGATGGACTGTCAGTTATCTGTGCCAAACGGGAACTCCACCCCTCTCTGTGGCCTGTCAGGGAGGAGTGTCTCCAAGGCTCAGCAGCACACACCGCAGAAAGGACGGGCAAAAGGGGAACTCATTTTCCAGTGGCAACTCTAAATTACCTAAGACTGTTCGAAGGGAATGTTCTTGCTATGTTATTCACTGCAAAGAATGGCCAAAGAGGACACTTTTACTCCTTGCAGTTTTCTGTTTAAAATCTATTTTTAAAAAACTACAAATCTTTAAGGATGAAGCACTTTAAAAGACTAAGTGGGTTACTATGTTGTTCAAAAGCAACTGTACATATAAAAACATTAGTTGTCCCCGTATTATGTCATAGAGTCAATACAATTTAATAAACTTCCTGAATAACAAAGTCCTGAAAATAAAATCAATAAGTAACTAAATCAAAGATAACTCAGAAAGAAAAGACTAATGGGAAGAATCTAGTTTTTAAAAATATCTTAGTTCATTACCGAGACATAATACATAACATAGCACAGTGTTGTCCCCAGATCAGCAACAACAAGAATGCATTGGAAAGGACTGTCCACAAAGAGATTTAATTGTGTGTAAGAATTGATTTACAATAATACGGATGACACCAGCCCAATGAGAAATGTTTGGTAAGTAGATTTTGAACAACTAGCTTAAAAATGTTTCAAAAATCAACTGATATTTTGTTGTATATATCAAATCCATTTCAGATTCATTTCTCATCTGGTGTTTGACAGACTGCGCCATGACAATTGTGGGGAATGGCGTGGCCATTGGGAGGCCAATAAGCAGACTGAGTGGGGAACGGGAAGTGAGAACCGAGGGGTGAAAAGGATAAGCTGGAGAAAAAGATAAGCGGAAAGAAAGACCTTGTTGGTGAAAGACACACCTGACGTGCAGTTCTCGGCCTTTAGAGTGCAAGCGACTGGAACTGGGTCAGCTCTGTAGGCCCTCACGGAGCAAACCTGTGAGGGCAGCGGGCGATGCACAGACGCCCAGGACTGGGGCTGGTAAGAGGCCGGAGTTCACAGCAATGTCTGGGCTGGGAAACCAGACCTGGCAGAAATGCCTTGGGGTGAGGACACAAGTGATGAGAGACTCCCACAGTGGTGACAAGATCACAAGCAAAGGCCTGTGTCCTGGAAAGCACAGAAAAATCACCAGCTTCTAAGGGGAGATGACAAATTATTCAAAAGTTACCAAGACAAATGACTGAAGGACAATTAAGGGAATCTCTTGTATTAAGCAGGTACCAGAATTTTCTGAAATAAGAATGCTCTGCTAGTCACTAAAACATCTTAGGATGATTCCCATGGACCCCAGAAACTCAGAAACAGTCTTACATACGCTCCAAGCAACTTCCTCCAGGGCCTCTGGGGCCCGCAAGTCACCACTAACCTTTCCTTCTGAGGTGTCACTAGGCCGCGCAGCGGGCATCAACACAACGACCACACCCCTTCCTCCCCTTCCCCGAGTCCTGTCCAGGCTTATCCTCCCGTTGCAAAGCAGTTCTTGTGCCCCAGAGAGTCCCGGCATCCCCCGCGCTTCCCTGCCACGTGGTAACGATGACTGGACCAGAGACACATGGCTTCAAAGGCAAGGAAACCGCGCTCAGATACCTTGGGGCAGAAAGTCTGATACCAGCCAGGAAATAACAGATCAGACAAATGGCGGTGAGGGAAATCTAAAGGGGATGCTCAAGGTGACAGCAATTATAAACATCTATTTTAGTTTTCTTTATGGCGCAGAAAATAACTTCCAAAACTTGGTTATTTGAAAATACCACTGTTCTTATAATAGTCAAATGCCGGAAACAGTCCACTCTAAATGAGAGGATCAAAAAAACGGTGGTACATTGACACCCATCACCACCATCTAATTTTAGGACCCTCTCATCACCCAGGGGCTGACTTTTGGTTGATGAGGTAGAAGGAGCGGCCCGGAGCCCAACTGCCCACCTCTGCCCTGTTCCATGCTGAGCTGCTGCTGTTCCACATGGCCACTCTGGACCTGGCTGCCCAACCACACTTCAGCTCAGCTTCTAGTTGCTTCCATCTCGTCTGCTTCACTAGCCCTTTCCAATGCTCCAAGTCTTTGAAACCAAAATCCACAATCCAGTGTTAGCATGGGACAGCGCACAGGCTCAGCCCTCGAGCATGGGTCACATGCATGGCGTCCCAGAAAGTCAGCAAGTGACTGCTCAGGTGTCCCCTCCACAGGAGTCCCGAAGTGCTGTACCCACTCCCCTCAGACTCGGCTGTCCCCAGGACACCCACTCTTCTTACACTATTCCCTTGGTCTGCAATTTACAACGTACATCCTAATCATCCACCCGCTAATATGCTGCTTTTCTTTTGAGGCCTACGTAAAAGCACCTATGGGACAGTCTGAGGGCTACCGCCTTGGGCCTCCCTCTTCCACTGCCACTCTCGATGCAGTGTGGACTGCAGCCTGCCTTAATCATTCTTGTCCCTACTGCCTGCTACATGTTAAGAGCACTTTGGAAACAGGTTCCTTGTTTATTCTCCTCTGACTGCATCCCCCCAGGTTCTTGCACATAGTAGGGGATCAGAGGCTGAGATGGGTAATAGATTCCCTAACAGAGAAAATAGTATTTCAGATGGAAACACTAGCATAAATTTCAATTGAGGTTAGTGCAGCTATTAACCATCCTACTTGCCCTGAAGGGTTTCGTGCTGCAAAGCCTTTTAAATTCATCAAAGCATATTTTGCAGAAGATCTGAATTATTTCATTGTAATATTTCTCTTATCATGAAAAGAATCACACTGAATCTAAAAACAGTCATCTCTACATTCATTTCTGGTCTACATAAGATTGCTTTAAAAATATGTTTTCCAGAGAAAAGTTTTGAATGTATCTCCAATAAAAGAATACAGAAACTTAATAAAACATAAAGAAAGTCATGTTCCTGAAAAATATCACAGTGTAACCAGAATATTATATTTTTCCCAGAACATTCAGAATTCTTTCCCATAAGAAGACATTGTTACGGGGCATTAGCTAACACTGAATTCTAATCAGCCCCCTGATGCAAAAATTTTAAGTGTTTGTTGCGTGGTATGTTTCCTGCTTTCTAGTATTAGATGGTACCTTTGCTGCTACAAATCCAGATTTCGCCATACATAGCAGCGTGCTAGTACATTATTAAATACTGTTATGCTAATGGCATTTCACCTAAAAACGCCATGTTTAGTGAAATTTACTAATGTGCTTCTTTTTCATTTCAAGGACACCCAAACAAGCTCAAGTTATTACATTATACAAATAATTAAATGGTGGCTCATTTAATGATTCCAAAAAACTGATGATGACACCGCATCATCAGTCTCTGCCTCATCCACACAACAAAGTCTGGCCACTTACCGCTGAGAACGCTCCCAGTAAGGCATCATAAACGGTTTCGCCCTGAGCAGTAAGAATCCAAGCAGCTGATGTGGGTCTCAGGTGACAGGGAGATTGGAGAATCCGATCGGCACCCCCATCTTTCAGGTGTCTCGGACTCTGGTCAGGAGTCTACCTTGAAACTGCTTAGCTGCTCATTCATCATTTAAAACCACAAGAAGATGGTCAAAGAACGACCAAAAGTGTCTCAACGCAGGGCAGGGCAGAATATCAGATAAACTCGGATATGCAGAAATGTCGTTTTAAAGAATGCACGTGCCTGTTAGTGTTATAAATGGCCAGCCCTTCCCTTGGGGAGCCTGACAAACTGCGGGAGAGTTCTCTGAATCTGGGCCATTTTCTCAGGATGTGACCTCCAGGATTTCAGCCTGGATTCAACGTCTATAAATGTTATTTGTGACAAGCCAGTATGATGTTCCTGTATCCTCAGTGATAAAAAGCACTGTCACATACTATTTATGTTCATTTCTTATTCTCAGAACACTTATTTTCCTTCATGAAACCTATGTACTTTCCATCTTCATTCTGCTCTCATGACCAGGTCACCATTACCTATAAAAATTATATTCTGCAAATGATATTAATGTGGGTCCCATGAGAGTGAGGATCTTCATCTATTTTAGTCAATGACAAGTTCCAACTACATATAACACAGTCCATGGGACAAACTGGTTCTCAATAAAGGTAGCTGAGGGAAAGCAGGAAGACTAGAAGGATGAAGGAAGAAATATTTGCATGATAGAAAAAAGGACAAACATTTTAGGGACCTATTACTTTTCTCTCTGTACCTGTAGTGTGTCTGTAACAGCAATCTATCAGAAAGAGAACTTAACCTTGTTCTTTTATAGTTAGGTCTCGTGAGATAATTTTGACAACGTGATAGCCAAACACAGATTTGGGCCTGTTTAATATTTCTTCGGGCTATAACAGTGTCTTTTGGTTTGCTATCTGTAAAGACTTACGTGAGTTAATAGAATGTCCCACCAATATCAGTAAGAATAGGAAGACACTCTCCTTTGAGTCTTTTAGAAGGGTGCATGGAGTCTGGCTGGTGTCCAGGTTGAAGAAAGAAGCCGTGTCAGATCACACGCTCAACACAACCATCAAGCAAAGAGAACCGCTGAAGTGGACTCATAGGTGTGAGGGTTAATCGCATCTGGTGCACTGACAAGCAAGTGACACTGAAATTTCACTTTAAAATAACAAGAAAAAAACAGAATTAAGCTATATGCCAATTCCCTTCTCTTTGTCTCTGTTTAGTAGAGACATTTTTCAAAATGATGTCATGCCTGCTGTGTGAACATGTTATTTCCTTGGGGCACAAAATTAATTTTGTATTAACATCCTGATCATAAGAAAGTCAAGGTAGATCTTCAGGGGGTAAAAAGCACAACAAAGGTTTCACTTAGCCCAGTCAAAGGGGGGAATAGCAAAGAAACAGTGAGTTTCTTTAAAAATAGTTTTAAAGTAAGGTTGACATGCCTGGCTGATGTGGCTCAGTGGATTGGTGCTGGCCTGTGAACCCAAGGGTTACTGGTTCAATTCCCAGTCAGGGCACATGACCAGGTGGCAAGCCAGGTCTCCAGCCAGGTCCTTAGCTGGAGGCAGGTAAAAGGCATACATTGATGCTTCTCTCCCTTTCTTCCTCCTTCCCTGACCTTCTCTCTAAAAATAATGAATAAAATCTTTAAAATAAAATAAAATAAGATTGACATGAAATTCATTTATATTATCATTTAAATAGAAGGTAAAAATAATTTTATCAAAAAGGTTGCAGACAACAAATATTGAATAAATGGCTCTAAATTACTTGTTGTAAGTTTGCTGTTTTCAGACATCAGCAACCCAAAGTTCAAGGGTCAAAACAGCTTACAAAAAAAAGCAGTATAAGGTTAGAGTAGATAATCTAATCTATAGTGGATAAAGCATGGTGGTACTCCATTCAGAGTCTGGCTTAAAATCAACTTCCCATTTTCTGACTGTATGACCTTGAGCAAACTTTTTATCTCAGTTTCCACAGGCAGCACAATAGAGAGAGGAATAACTTCATTTCTTAGATTTGTGAGGACTAAGCACAGTCAAGCTAGGCCAGTGCCAGGCACAGAGTAGCACATGACCAGCAGAGTACGCCGCAATCGGAGGGCAGTCCAACTAGGGGTAACGAGACCAGGCCTAAGCCCACTGCAGTAAACTTGGCAATGAATGGCTACCAAGGGCGATACGAATGGGAAACTGGCTTAAGAGCTACTTGGCTTCATAACTGATGGAAATGAGAGATGGGATAGAATGAAGGGGGACGATTCTTAGATTCCTAACTTGCACTACGGGGCTGATGAGCAGTACTGGTTGCAAAAACCAGAACACTGTATGAGGGCCTAGTTCATGGAGGAAGATACCGAGTAAATTTTAAGATATGTTGAGCCTGGAATGCACCTAAGACCTGCAAGTAATGATAACTAGAAAGAGTTATTTGATGCACATAGAACTGAAAAGAGAGTCATGGAATCATACACATACATGCAGTTAACCCATGTCCCAGTTAACCTGTGGATATATGTCCGGCTACTCAGATTAAAAATGTAGAGAATGGAACATATGTTGGGTTACAGGAGGGGTTAAGTTAGAAATTAAAAAATAGTGAAAAATGTATCAGGATGTCATGTAAAATAAGACCTTAAACCCACCCTTGCCTTCTTACCTGGGCAGAACTGCCCTGTTCATTCCAAGCCACACCTGCTACCTAGGAGTCCCACTGGAGTCACAAGCGCAGTGTCGCCCTCAACGGGCCCCAGGAGCACAGTCTCCTCACGCTGCTGTAGCCCTGACCACACCTGACTCCCGACACGCTGACATTTCTGTTGTCCCAACTGGAATAGAGCCCTCCAAGACAGCAACTTTATACTTTCTTTTTGCTTCCACCTTTGTTCACAGACTGCTCAAGGCCTAAAACAGTTTTCTTTTTTCTTAGAATTTCAACTAATTAAAACCTACACTACTTTCAAGGGCCATTTAAAATGTCACTTCCTTCTTGACACATTTTTGGATCAGTCCACCAAACTGTCACATCATCTTTCTAACCTCTCTTTAACTGGATGGCTTCTTGACACCCAACACATCATTTTCAATACCTAACACACTACTTTATCTTTTGTGTCATTCTGCACCTGCCTTCTATTATTTCTCTTCATTATCAGCAAGCCAGAAGTCCGTATTTCTCCCCTGGTCCCAACCCACAAACTGGTCTACAGCCCTCCCTGTGTGTTACACCACTGCAGTGACTCCGGTCCCTGCCCGGCTGACTTCCCCTTCCCTGGTGCCGGACTCAGTCTTATCTAACCTGGGTTACCCAATTCAACTCTCGGGGGCTGCTCAGGGTCACAGAAAGAACACCTTTAAAACCGGGCTTTCTCACCATCTGCCACCGGCCCATCTTACCAGGTCTCACCTCCTAATGTTTTCCATCTTCACACCCTATATGAAGACAAGCTGCATCATACTCTCTTCACCAAGAATACCCCACATTATCTCCTGCGCGACAAATATTTGTTCTTTTCTATATCCCCCACTTTCTTTATCCATGCTCGTGTTCCCTGCCACCCAGCTTAAACATCATCCACTCTCCAGGCAGGACTACTTTATTTCTGTTTCCACCACTGCCTTTTACATATATCCCTAGCACATGCCTTTCTTACACTGTAGTGAAATTATGTCTTCACAGACTAGTTTCTACGCTAAAATGAGGGCTCTTGGAGGGCCGATGCCTTGAACACAGCCTCCCTGACACATGCCCACCATTTTACAGCAAGTGCACACAGCCAACCTCAATGAGCATTTGCTGGTTCCAAGGCTGGAAATGACCTTGATTAATCCTGTCACTTTCTGGACCATCCCTCCAAATTTATCAGTTCATGCCCTGGCTAGTGGCACAGCAGATGAGGGCCAGTCTGTGAACCTGACGGTCACTGGTTCAATTCCCAGCCAGGGCACATAACCAGGTTGCAAGCCAGGTTTCTGGCCAGGTCCTTAGCTGGAGGCAGGTGAAAGGCAGCCATACATTGATGTCTCTCTCCCTCTCTGCCTCTCTCCCTTCCCCTCTCTCTAAAAATAATAAATAAAATCTTAAAAAACAAATTTATCAGTTCATTCATTAAAAATGGCAGATAATTATGTTATAAAGTTTCTCACAGATTTATGTCAAGAGGTTTCTCCTGAAAAAACTCTGATAACACTATCCTTCATAAAAACCTTTCTTTAATCCTTATTCCTGTTTCTTGAAAAATATCTATTTTCTTCTTTTTCTGAAACCTATTGTCAACCCTACATGGTGCTGTGTGTTTCTCCGATAGGCATTCCTTCAGCTCACTTCAATGCCTGGAGTCAAAACCTACTTTAAAACAAATACAAGTGATCGCTAAGTTTGTTTTATACCAATTTGTACTTAAAGTTAATGAGCACCAGATAAAATTAAGATAACACATCACAGATGATCAAAAATAATTAAGGCTAGACTTCTATTCTTTAAAAGAATAAATTATAATCTCATCATTATGATTCTAATGTGATGAGCATAATTACAAAATTTTATTTTAAAATGTAATTTAGCCCTAGCTGGTGGCTCAGTGAATAGGCACTGGCCTGCAAACCCAAAGGTCACTGGTTCAATTCCCAGTCAGGGCGCATAACCAGGTTGCAAGCCAGGTCTCCAGCCAGGTCTGGAGGCAGGTGAAAAGCAACCATACATTGATGTCTCTCTCCCTCTCTGCCCCTCTCCCTTCCTCTCTCTCTAAAAATAATAAATAAAATCTTCAAAAAAATTTTTTAAATAACAAAACAAAGATTTCTTCATTGAGTCATTCATTTATTCATCAGACATTTGAGAAACGGCTACTTTGTGCTAGCTCCTGTATTTAAAATTCTTGCTCTAAATACAAACTAGATGCATAAGGACAAGATGAACTAGTGAGGAGCTCCCCATGGCAAGCCGGGGAGCCGCAGAGGGGGAGTGCTTGTCCGGTCCTTCCCGGGTGGTGGAACGGCTGTGCACACCAGGTAAACCTGGTCAATTTTAAAGCATGACTAGGAGTTTGCCTTAGAAAATGAACTCCAGGAGCTTATTCAGCTCTAAAGTTCCATGACACAAATGCTTTCCGAGTGAAAATAACATCGCTCAGAGCACTAATCTTGTCCTTGAAGCAACGTGAGGAGGAGTAACTTGCACAGTTGACATTAGATTTCTTGTAACTTTTAGCTAATCCTCCTTCTACCATTATGCTTCCCTGTTGTTCAAAGTCATGTCCCATTGAACCGTTCTATTTCATTAAAGACAAGTGATCATTTCTGTCTCTCAAATGTCTGATAGAAATTATTTTAAATTTATCATAAGTATTACATTAAAGCAGATGTGTTTTATTATGTCCATGAATTTGCTCAGTTAATACAATAAACACTTTATGAGAGAAAAGGCCCCGACACTAAAAACAACAATACAAAACCTAACATCTACTAATGAGAAATATGTTGTTATTGTATTAAACAACTCAGAAACTCATACTCCACATTTGGGAAATGACCATAATAATGGTTAGAAAATTAGTTCCTTGATAATTCAATATAATAGCAATTTCTTTAAAAAATTAAGGATTCTATTTTCTAGGAGGTCTTTGCTCTGATATGAGCTCAAATGAAATAAAATACTTTCCTTGGAGCCACTTCAGGAACAAGGTTGCGCAGAACTGACTTTGTGCAGATCCCATGGTCTTAAGAGAATTTTTAAAGAACAGTTAATGTGCTTAAAGTTTTCTGGTAGCAAAATACACATTTTTATAATAAACATTTATTTTTATATTTTCATTAATTGCTTTATCACATCAAACAATAACATTGAAGTTCCAAAGATCACCAATATTCTATGCCTAATTAACTACAAGACAGTTAAACATTCTGTATACTCAATTTTATTTTATACTGCTTTCTTTTTGAGTTTATTAATATCTTCATTTTGGAAAGACACTCAAGCCATGGACAACAGTAAGTTTAAACTTTTTTCTGTGCTGTGTAAAATCAAAGATGACATTTACTTTGGGCTAAGAAAAGAACATAATTGTTGTGCCTGGTTATGAGACTCTAATTGATACTACAAAAGGCCACTTCAGTACTTCTTTGAAATCAAACATCATCTTCATTAACATGTCATCAAAAAATTGTGTTATGTAAAGCAAATCAATTAAAACTTTAAAGCTTTAAAACTGTATTATGATGCTGATTTGATAAAAGCTAAGTTCCATTTGCTGTGGGGAGTGATTTTTACACTGTATTAACAGGAGTCTAAATGTCTATCTATTTTAACCTCTAAAATGACTTTCATCGGCTGAGTTTAAATGTCAACCATCCTTATGAACAACTCATTTACATTCCGTCATTTGGAATCAACTGGATAATTCTAAAACTGAATTAGACCTACAGGTAGGATACTATATTCATTGTTTTCATCATTTACATTTGTAAAATGTGTCACGTATATCATAACAATTTGCAAAGTGTAAATCTTTACAAAAACTTTTAATTAAAAATAGGATTTCAATTCAGTATTTTTATGCATGGATATTTGTTTAATCAATCATATAGAAAGCTCATAAATAGCACTTCCAGAATTTAACAAAATCACAGAGAATGTACATCATCCACTATGATAATATTTTGAAAGAAATTTGCAAATTCTTAAATTCCCAAACATCAGAACCTGCATTGAATTTCACAATTGCATTCTCCTTAAATTTAGTCTGAAAATGAAAAGTTGACCAAAGCTGAAGCAGAACAGGAACAAGTCACATGTCACTAGCAACCACTTACAGAGGTTAATTTGCCTGGATCCTTCTACAGAGGCATGGTCTGAGCTATTGCGAAAGTCTATGTGCATCTGTGCTTTGGAGCTTCCTGGAAAAACATGTGAGGAAGAAGTTGGGGTTGCTACCAAGTCCACAAAAATACTGAAGGAAGGATGTTTCCAAGAGAAAATACACTTGAAGCTATAGCCTAGCTTGCGGGACAGGGGTAGGACGAGGGGAGGACAGAAGAGCCTTGGATGCGGCAGGCCTGAAAACAGGGTTGCCACGAGCCAGCAGAGACGCATCTTGGTGAGGGTCACACAGCACGTGTTGAGCACAGTTCAACCGGGGGGCAGCTGCGCACTGCAGCTTGCGGGCGCCTGGACTAAACGTGGCTCCTGCAGAGCCCCCGCCAGCCCTCCGGAGCTGCAGGCCCCGCACAGGTCCTGCTTTGTGCTGGACCGTCCGCCTTCATACCCCTTTCCCTGGTGACCGCTAACACGCCCCAGCCCTTCGCAGACACCGCCGGGTCTGGGTGACTCAGCCACACGCAGGGGCCGGTGAGAAGGGCGCTGCGTGCGCGACTCTCAGCGGCGGCGGGCAGGACCCTCACAACAGGGTGGGAGGCCCGAGTGGGTGTCTGTGCCGACCCCCCAGCGGGCACGATCCCTCACAGTCACCAGGAACGCGAGTCACACGCCAGGGGCCCGCAAGGACAGGGAGCCTCTCCGGCAGCGGGCGCCCCGGGGCTGAGGACAGCCGGCCAGGCGGGGCAGAGTCGGCAGAAGGACCTGCAGGCGCCCCAAGGGGCGCCCCGGCCGGTCCCGGGGAAGACAGCTCATTAAATTGGGTCATTTGCGAGGGCTGGGGAGTCGATCAGCCGGCAGGGAACCAGGACTGGCTTCTTACATCTGCCTAGCGTGCCTGTTCCTGGAAAAAGGTGACCGAAAGCAAGTGTGATCCAAACGAGAGATACGGAGACTTCTCGGCAGACCCGACAGAGAAACCAGAACCCTGCGCACGCCGCACGTTTGCCCCACGCTCGGCCAAGGGAAAACTGGTCCAATGCCCGGTGACCCCCACATGGGGAGCACAGATTTTAAAGCAATGTTTTTGTGTTTGCTTCTCAGAGGTGAAAACACACCAGCCAGGACTAGCGGCATCACCCGCTGGCCTTGACCAGCGACAGGGACACGGAGTTTCAACCTGCCCCGCGTTTCCAGTGAAGCCTGTACCTGGGCAACCGAGCCTGACGTCGATGTGGTTCGGTCCCTGTGCCAGCCCTCAGGGGCCTCCAGGCTCCATCCAACCTGCCAGGAGGCCTGCCGCAGCCCGGGCGAGGGTGCGGAGGCAGCCCCTTCCCCGCATGCTAACGCACCTGCGTTTTCAGGCCGGAGCGCACCGCAGAGCAGCCCGTGGGGCAGCTGCCAGGAGAATGTCAGCCTGTCCTCCTCCTCGGGGCTCGCCCTGCCTGGCCTGCTGATGCCGCCTCCCTGACCTGCGGGGCCACCCTGAAATGTGGGACCTGACTGTGTTCGTTCATGAGCAACTCTCAACTGGGAAAGATGCCCGTGTGCCACTGCGCTTTCAAACTGGGGTCTCTGATCTTCCTGTCTGGACGGGTTTCCTTCCACTCTGATCTGTGAAATGCCATTCTTAATTAAAAACTTCCCATGTCTAATTTTAAAGGTAGTTTCTACCTAGTCATTCTTGGCTCTGAATATTCATCACATTACTTTTTTCCCACATCACTTAAAGAGAAACCTAAGTCACATTCAAATGAAAGAATTAACCATTAAATTAAAAAAACTCTAAAATTATTATATGCCTGCTAAAAAATTCTGAAGATTCCTTTGTGACTTGAAACAATGATCAAGATGAAAAACCACATGTCTTCTAAGATATTTGCCTAGTATTTTCTTCACATTTTGGTAATCGTGGTATTTCTCCCATCACATTCGAACTTTTGATGATTCCCCATACTGTTCACATTTCATACTATACTTTTACCTTCATTTCCTTCTACCCCCACCTGCAAGAGCTATGGATCAAGTTGATGAATACCCTACATCCCATTACCTGCCATGGGGCCTTCTAGTCCTACACCCTATTCTCTCTCCATCTTTTCTCTGTGGAGCAGCTGCCTAGACACACTACTTATACTCCGAAGGTCCTGCTCTACAACCCAGACATAATCCTAACACCGAGTAGTTAGATCAACATGCTGCTTTTGAACTTCTAGACCAAGAGTTGTGTATCCTCAACATTCTCCTGCATTCATGAGCCCTCCCCCCTCCCTCACGTCGAATCCACAAACCATTATGAAAAGTTCATCTCCGAAACTATTCACGTGACTCAGAAGGCTGGAGCGGTGGGCAACTGGTGATGGGCAGCTTCATCACCACAACACGTCCACTCATGTATCCTGTCTCCTACAGCTTTCCAGTGAGACATCAAATCACCCAACTAAGTCAACTCCCTACAGATTTAGCATCCTGTGACTTCTGGCTTTTCCCAAAACTCAAATCACCATTGAAAAAGAAGAGATTTCAAACTACCAATGAAATTCAAGAAAACACAACGGCGCAGCGGATGGTGATTGGGAGAACTGCATGAGGCCCTAAGGTGCCTCCCTGGAAGGGGGCAGAGGCATCATTTTCCTATGTAAAATATTTTTGTATGTAGTATCTTCTTCAATAAATGTCTCTATTTTTCATTAAAAAAAACCAAAAACCAAAAAACTTAGTCTCTGTTTGATAACCAAAAAAGCATGCCAATTACTGGGGAACCTGAAATTGCTGGGAAGCTAAAAGGAACCTATGCTCCTGAGCATGTTTGCTTATTAAGAGATGGCACACCCATCTTAATGCTGCTCTACTCTCTTCTCCAGCCCTAGTTTATTTAGGAAGTCAATAAAAAATATCAGGAAATGATAAGTCTTCTAGGCATGGTTCAGAAAAATACCCAGAATTTCCTACTCTCCTTGGGCTGCTGCAGTAATTTGGAAAGTATTTCTAATGCCTGTTTTGCATGATGTTTTGCAAAAGGCAGATGTCCACTATCTTTAAACATCAGGAATATGAGGAGATTCTATGTTAATTTCACATGTTGTTAAATTTCTCATGTAACATTAAGACTGGATTCTATTATAAGTAGTAATTACAACACATCTTATAACATATATATTAAACATTCTAGGTAAAGAATTTGGTTAGAAGTCTACGCACTGATGCTCTAATCACAGTACCTTGATTCCAACAAATCCAGTTCATCTTCAGCCCCCAAATTAATTTTATACCCAAGGTGAAGTTTTAAAAAGTAATTTACCTTTCTTTTTATTTTAATGCTACTAAGAGTTGTCTTCTTGATAATTTTTAATTACCAAAAATTGAGCCTATTTTTATATTTATGTAATGGTAGGCTTGTTATTCCACTTGGTAAAGTATGCTTGGGAATCTCTCACATATCTGCCTTAAAACCTTCGGACAAAGAAGCTATAATGAACAGGGTGTCTGCTGTAAATTCCAGCATCTTAGACTGTGAACATCTTCAATTAAAGGATGTGGCGGATCATGAATGCTAGTCCATGCAAAAACATTCGACTACTGAGAAACAATATTTTGTCATCATCTAAGATCATGTTATTTTAACATACTACAAATGAAAATAAGGGAATGGATTTCCTATGTTTAGCATTTTTCAAGAAATAACGCTAAAAGGCAACACCAAATGCTGGTGAGGCCATGCAGCAACTTGAACTCATTAACTGCTGATGGGAGTGCAAACTAGTAGAGCCACTTTAGAAGATAGGTTGGCAGTTTCTTACACAATTAAACATACTCTTACTATAAGATCTGGCAACTTCCCTGGGTGGTGGCACAGTGGATAAAGCGCCGGCCTACAAACCCAAAGGTCACTGGTTCAAATCCCAGCCAGGGCACATAACCAGCTTGCAAACCAGGTCTCCAGCCAGGTCTGTAGCTGGAAGCAGGCGTAAGGCAATCATACATTGATGTCTCTCTCCCTCTCTGCCTCTCTCCCTTCCCCTCTCTCTAAAAAATAAAATCTTAAAAAAAAAAAAAAAAAATCTGGCAATTGTGTTCCTTAGTAGTTTCCCCAAGGACCAGAAAACTTACGTCCACACAAAATCCTGCACATGGATGTTTACAGCAGCTTTATTCACAATCACCCAAGTTTGGAAATAACCACAATGTTCTTCCAAAGGTGAGTAGATACACTTTTGAAAGTGTTTGTTGAGTAAAGAACATCTTTAATAACTTTTCAACTGGTATATCCAGTGGCCAGTACATACCTATTGTCACTTAGCTGTCCATTTGTTTAAATAAGTTATTTGGTGATAATGATACAAAATCTGTGTTTTTCTCCCTCGGTTGTTCACCATTGATTTCATTTATTTCCTCTAGAATAAAGGAGCATAAATGCGTGAACAATGAAACTATAATCATGAAGGCACTCAGGTTCTTTCATTAAATTTATTTGCCTGAAGCCTATGATATGTTTTAAATATCAGTAGCCTTCAACTTAAGGCTATCTGGTGCTTTCATTTTTCTGTTCTCATTAAACACCTCACGAAGGAGCCAGAGTTTTTATTCATATAATAAAGTTCAAACTAATTTTAAGTCACTATCTATATACATTTTTAAACTTGCCTTTTGTGTCTTTCTAAAGGATTTATTTCAGCAAGCACTTTGCTTTAAAAACTTAAAACATCTAGTTTAAAATAGGATGCAATGTCTATTTTCATCTTGATTTCAAGGATTATAAAATCTGAGAATATCTATTATTCTAACTAGAGAAAAATATTCATATAAACTGATAAAATGATTCCTATTTCATTCTAATGTCTCCTTCATGAAATCTTTTTATGTGAATTTGATTTCTAAAAATGAAACTATTTTGGTTCTTGAAACTTTGTATAAATAAATCTTTCCTAAATCCAACTGGCCTGTTGAGTGAAAAATCTTAAGTTCTTTTTAATTGACTCAATAAAACTTGCATAATGTACACACTCACACACACACACACACACACACATATCCTTCTAAAGCTTTGCTGAAGAATAAATATGTGTAGCTCCATATAAAATACATAACTTTTCTATCATATTATACAAAAATCATAACATAATTCCTCTTCCTCCAAATGTGAAAAGTTTTGTCCTGGAGATTGATGTATATATATTTTAATGCTTGTCATTATTGAGAGTTAGGGTAAGGTTAGGTCTGAAGTGTATTTAATGATTTTATCATGAGCATAAACATGTTTAATTCATATGTGTGTATATATATATATATATATAACTTTATATTTAAAACTCAATATACAAAGGTATAGACACTTATTTAAAATGCAGGGTTACCTTTCAAATATCTTTCAAACCACTGCATTTTTCATGACGCGATCCAATTTTTATACCATATTCTCAGTTTGAAAGATTTACAAATTATTCCAGCTTATTACCAAAGAGAGAGGAAGACCAGCCTGCCAGGACCATATTATGACATTAATCAGTCATGAAGGAGGAAGTCTAGAGGATGCATTTTTTAAGAAAGAAAATGCCAGGTATATAAAGTGCATAACATTCAAGGCCTTGGAATTATGCTTCTTTTAGAAATGATAGTAGCTTCAGGTGTCTCTTCCTAATGCTCATTTTTCTTCTAATATTCTTGATGGATCCTAAGGAGATCGCAGAAACCTAAACTTTGACAACTTTAAATAGATAAAAACTAATCGCAAATGATGTGTTTTTGCATTTAGATAAGGTATTCTCTTGGCTATTTTCAAGTTAAAAAGTAAAGAGCTATTTCATTGAGGTGTTTCTGCAACAAATCCAACACTCATCATCACTGTGCTTGTATTTAGCTGTCTGCAAGACTGCCCTACCCCAGAGTGACACACCACGATCTCTCCGTGACAGATGAAACGGTTTATTCTGGGCCTTGCTGGAGGCTATTGGAAGTGCCATTGAGGGACAAAATCCTGATGTTTCGCTTCAGACAGCACCTCTGATGCACATTTTGTGGAGTTTGAGAAGTGGGGGCGGCTTCAGCTACCACTCCGAGCCCCGCTCCTTCCCAGTTCCCCAACCAAGACGGCCAGTCCAGGGAAGTCGACACAGCCCCGGCTGTGGGGGGCTGAGCGCGAAGGAGGCGCCCGTCCCCTCTGCGGAGCCACGAACTCGGCCCCAGAAAGCCAGGGGGCACCCCCCTCACCCGGGCTGCCCCCCTCACCCCTGCGGGTCTTTTCACCTGGCCTCCTGCTCCAGAAGAGCCCCAACCGCCGTGCGAGGCCAACTACCCGCTTCTGCACTTGAGGTTGTGCCTACCTTCTCTACTGTTTCTTCTTCTAATAACGTTCATCACTTCTTAACATACTACATCATTTTTTTAAAAAGAGTTTATTATTTCCAAAGAGAGAGGAAGGGAGAGAGGCAGAGAGGGAGAGAAACATCAGTGCATGGTTGCCTCTCACCTGCCTCCAGCCACAGACCTGGCTGGAGACCTGGCTCCCAACCTGGCCATGTGCCCTGGCTGGGAATCGAACCAGCGACCCCTGGGTTCGCAGGCCGGCGCCTTATCCATTGTGCCACCAGCCAGGGCCATACTACATCATTTTGATTAATTATATTTATTTTTTATCACCCTTAAGCCCTGATAAACATGAATACAGAGATCTTTTCCCATTGGTCGCCTCCTTACGTCCTATATGCTCGGAACACTGCCTCACAAGGGACCGACAATGCGCATTTGTGAGTGGCTGCGGGAGAAACGCACGGGATTCCGCACCTGCCCGCCTGCTGTGCTCCGCACAGGTGCCACCCCGCGCCCAACCACGCCTGACCACGCCGCACAGGTGCCGCCCCGCGCCTGACCACGCCGGCAGGGGCTGCAGTCAGGTGGCCGCTCAGCCCCTGGGCGCCTGCGGGGCTGCGCCCCTGCCCCTGGCCGGCTCCCATGCCACAGCCCGAGCCGCCTGGCTTTGCGTTCCACGCCGGGTTGCGGCTGGAAGACTCGCCAACGTCCCCTCTTGGCCAGTTCCAACGGACCCCACAATGAGGAGCCAAGCAGTTAGCAGCGCTGCCACTGAAGGGCGCTCCCTTGTCTAAAGGAGGGACCAAATTAAACAGCCAACGCAGGCCGGCTGCCCACACTAGAAATGGAACCGAAGGCAGAGAGGAATGTTAGAAAGGATGTTACAACGCAAAACAGAACAGATGGTCCCCAACTCTTCCAGAAAATAATAATGCAGAAAATTTCCCTCCCCGTTTTTTTGCAGCCAGTATTACTTTATATCAAAGCCTGCAAGATATTACATAAAAAGAAAACTACAGATATTTTTCACGAAAATAGATATGAAATTTCATAACCAAATGTTGGGAAACTAAATTTAACAATATACAAAAATATTGTGCAGCATGATCAAGTCCGATTTATCTCAGAAACCCAGGTTTATTTAACATCCAAAGAGCCATAAATGTAATTCACCATATACTTAGACTACAAAAGAAAAACATAACCGTCTCGATAATAACAAAAAGCACTTGCCAAAACCCAGTCCCCAAGCCTGAGTTTTAAATCCCCCACCAATCCAGAGAAAGAAGGCAGCGTCTGCAACCTAAGTAAAGTCATCTGTGAAAAACCGTTGCTAACACGGTATTTAACGTTGAAACTGGGGGGTGCTTACCTCTTGCTTCAGGAAGAAGGCAGGATCTTCATCTCAGTAACCGAGCTCCCAGCCACTACAATGGGAGGAAAAAAGAAAAACCATAAATGTCGTAAAGGAAGAAATTAAATTGTCTTAATTCAGATATAGATAGCATGATCATACAGGAAGTAAATTATAAGGAATATGCCACCCCCCAAAAAAAGCTACCAGAATAAGTAACATTAGGGAAATGAAATACTCAAGGTCAGTATACAATGAAATTTATTTGTACATACTAACAATAAAACTGGTAATTGAAAGTAAAAAGTGTCATTTACTAGTAACATCAAAAATATATACTCTTCTTACAAATAATCAGTAAAATTTGTGAAAACAAAACTATATACTGAAAATTAAAATTCTGTTGAGAAAAAAGTAAAAGAGAGAGAAATGTGTCATTTGATTGGAAGGAAAAATTAAAATAACTATCCCCAAATTCATATGCAAATACATTGCAATCCCTTCAAAATTAAGCAGGCTTCTTCTTCATTTTTTGTTTTTTGGGTTTTTTTGCAAAAAATAGCAAGCTGATTCTAGTGTATATATGGAAAGCTGAATAACCTATTTTAGCCAAAATAAAATGGAAAAGGATGTAGGATTTACACTTCATAATGTCAAAATTATTATAAAGCTATTATAATCAAGAATTGTAGTTCTAGCAAAAGAAGAAATCTTGAGCCCTGGTTGGTGGCACAGTGGATAAGGCCCTGGCCTGCAAACCCAAAGGTCGCTGGTTCAATTCCCAGCCAGGGCACATAACCAGGTTGCAAGCCAGGTCTCCAGCCAGGTCTGTAGCTGGAGGCAGGTGAAAGGCAACCATACACCGATGTCTCTCTTCCTCTCTGCCTCTCTCCCTTCCCCTCTCTCTGGAAATAATAAATAAAATCTTTAAAGAAGAAACCTATAGGTCAATGGTACAGAACTGAGAAATACAGGCTTACATTTATGGTCAATGGATGTTTAACAAAGGTGCCAAAAAAATTCAATGGATAAAACACAGTCTTTCCAACATATGTTAAAACAAATGCTGAAACAATTGCATAACCATAGACCAAAACAAGTTAATTTAGCCTCTTTACATATGTAAAGATTAACTCAAAATGAATCATAGACTTAAATGTAAAAGCTAAAACTATTTGTAAAACTGGGCAAAATATGTGAATAGACAATTAACCAACATATATATATATATATATATATATATATATATATATATATATGTATATTCCATAACTGTCTTTGGAAATTCCTTCCAAAAAAGGGGATGGCTTCAATAAAACAACAATAAAATTAAATTTAAAAAAAAAGAAGACACTCCTTCCTATGATCCAAACTACTAGACATGCCTATCTTGTCTTACAGGCTCATATTTCTTATTAGCTCAAACCTGAGGATGTTATGCCATGTTTGAGCCATTTGTTTTATTTTGTTTGTTTTACAGTAAATCTGACCCTTTGAGGGGGGACCAAAAAAATCCCCCGGAATCTATTGAAATATTGTGTATTTATTCTCACGTGTTTAAACTTCAGTCACCTTCAAAGCGCTCCTCATTGGATGCAATCCACCTATCGAGACGTGTTTTCTGCTGCTCAAAACAGGTGTTGACTTGCTCATTTTGATGCCTTTTAGTGCCTCTGCCCTTCTTTTTTTTTAAAAAAAGATTTTATTTCATTATTTTTAGAAAGAGGGGAAGGGAGAGAGACATCAATGTATGGTTGTGTTTCACCTGCCTCCAGCCACAGACCTGACTGGAGCCCTGGCTTGCAACCTGGTGACGTGCCCTGGCTGGGGAATCGAACCTGCGACTTTTGAGTTCGCAGGCTAGTGCCTTTCCACTGTGCTACCAGCCAGGGCCTCTCTGCCCTTCTTGTGTCACCTTTTTCACACAGGCAAAATATTTCTGAGGATCTTTTTCATCAGGGCAAACAAACAGAAAGAAGTCACTCAGGGTGGGGTCAGTGACTAGGGAAGGTGGGCCCAGGAGTCGTGCTGGTTTGGGTCAAAAACTGCTCCACGCTCAACGCAGTGTTGGGCAGGTGCATTTGCTCATAAATCGCCCATCAGGAAATGGGCAAATGCATTGAAAAGTCTTCAAAAGAAATTCACTGAGGCCAAACGCAGCCTCTCACAACAACGCCAGCGAGTACGCTGATGCAGATGGGTCCCTACAACACTCGCCTAGTGGAGGAAGCCTGGGCTGCAAGGAGCCCGCCCCCCGGAAGACAACTCCAGTTTCTTTGCCCCCCACCTCACGTTATAGATTAGCAAAGAGAAACGTCTTTGTGTGAGTGAAGGTGTGAGTGAAGGTGTTCTTATTTACAAATTACATTATATACCCACTGGATTATCAATTATTTGATTATTACAAGGTCTCCTCTTAAGAAAAATAATCATCATGTGTGCATTTTGGTGATTTTTTTTTATTCCATCTTTGCCTTCTCTCTTCAGCTTCCTAAAACAAAACAGCTAAAAAACAAACAAACAAACAAACAAACCTCGCAAATCTATGTCAAACCATATTAAGGACATCCAAACCTGTTTCCCTAAAACAATACATTACATTGATGTGTGTTTTTTTTAATTTTAATGCTTAACTTTTTACTTTTAATTTTTATTGAATTATTAGGGGTGATATTGGTTAACAAATTACATAGGCTTCAGGTGCATGATTCTGTAACACATCTTTATATTGTATTGTGTGTTCACCACCCCAAGTCAAGTTTCCTTTCATCACCATTTATTCCCCTTCACCCTCTTCTACTTCCCCCACTCCCTTCCCTTGGGCATTCATCATACTGTTGTGTCTATAAGTTTTTTATTTAATTTAAAATTCTATGGTCTCCAGCCAGGGCACATAACCAGATTGCAAACCAAGTCTCCAGCCAGGTCCGTGGCTGGAGGCAGGTGAAAGGCAACCCTACATTGATGTCTCTCTCTCCCTCTCTGCCTCTCTCCCTGCCCTTCTCTCTAAAAAAAATAATAAATAAAATCTTTTTTAAAAATAAAATAAAATTTTTAAAAAAATTATAGTTCTATGGTGATGAAAATCTCTCCTTTCACATCACTATAGTTTTCACTATCACTATTTAATATTTGAGGTGGTAGCTAATTAAAAATATATATGAATTGATAAAAATTAAATGTATGTACTCATGTACTATATTTGTATAATTAGAATTAAAAATGTTGAAATGTTCAACTCAATCAAATTAGTATTTAAAAATATTATATACTTCTGACAGCAAGTATAAACCATGGTTGAAAATAACTCATGAATTCATCTAGAAATTAAGTTAATAATTAATAGATGTCCCCTTTGCAATTCAGAAAGTGCTTATTCTGATATACACACATAGTGCTTTGCTTGAGCATCTCCCAGGTTTTTAACCTCTGTAGATATAATTTTCTTCAGTTCTTTTTTAAAGATTTTTATTTATTTATTATTTTTTAGAGAGAGGGAAAAAGAGGGAGGAAGAAAGGGAGAGAAATATCAATATATGGTTGCCTTTCACCTGCCTCCAGCTATGGACCTGGATGGAGACCTGGCTTGCAACCTGGTTACGTGCCCTGGCTGGGAATTGAACCAGCGACCTTTGGGTTCGCAGGCTGCTATTCCACCAGCCACAGCCAGGTTTTTTAAAATAAGAGAAAGGGATAGTTGATATTAAAGAAAAATACACATCTTAGAATGTATTAAATTTTTTTTTATTCCATTCTCAATAAAAGGAAAAACCTTATTCAAGTATAAATGCTAAATTTTGAACAATTCAACCTTGTTCAAGTTAATAATCAGCCATTTCATTTATCAAAAAATGAAGTGAGCCATTTACAATCTTGCATTTATAATTGTGACCCAGTGAATATGCTTGATCTCACAGATCAGACATTCAAAAGTCAAAATCAACATCTCTCATTTCTTCCCATCTATTTGGGTACCATTTCTGTTTAGACTATTCAGTTTCCTTCAAGAAGAAACTATACATTTGATCCTTATTTGTGAAAACAGAAAACGTATATATAGGTAGTACAATACACAAAGCTTGAATTAAATTATTTTTATCTTTAAACTTGGGCCCAAAGCTTTATGGAAAACCACAGATAGCAACAAGCACCCCAACAAACAGAAAAACAGATTATCCTGGATTCATCTCACATCAACCGTCACAGGAATGGTGATGAACTTGCCCCCTCCCCCCGCCACTTCATGGACAATACATGTATAAAATAAAAGGGAATAGTTGTTTTTTGTTTTCTTTTCTTTTTACAGTAAAAGTTCCCATGGTGGGGAGAAAAAGGGTGACCAGAAACCACCTACTCACAAGCATTTTTGTTGAATAATTTAATGTTGTTACTAGCACCTTCAGCCTATTAACTAATAATGTTCAAATGATGTTAAATCTCTTCTCTAAGACCTATTTTTAAACCTTCTTAATAACACTCATTTTGAAAGTGGCCTTTGTGACTTTTCCTGGGCTCAAGGGAACCTCAGCTCCTGTTAGCCTTACTCACCAGGACAAGCAATTACCTCCTACCCCAGCTGCCGTGCTCCCGTCTGTGATTATTTTGCAGTGCGAGGCCGTGACATGATGAAGCAGTCTTGCTGAAATCATGGGCACAGTCGCAGTTCAGCTGATTTAAACCGAGACACACTCTCCAAATATCTTTAACCTAGTTAATGCCTAGCAACGATTTAGTTTTCTGTTCCATACTGCATCCCTTTGACCTGGGAGATTTGGCAGAGCCCAGAGCAAAGATGCTGCAAACGTGGGTGGAATAAACTGGAATAAATCTTCAGCCTTCAGACTCGGAGGGTATTAGGATGGAGATAATGTAGCTCAAGCCACTCATTGTGCAGAAAAACCGAATTCTTAGTTTCCTAGTCTATCATCTCCCTACCCGTCTGTCTGTCTAGACTAGTCTGTCTATCCAGCTATCGACTGCAGAGTTAAAAACTACTCCAAAATCCATCGTATAACCGTCATCTGGCATCGCACTGTTCTATGGGTCAGGAAGTCGGGCCAGGCGTGGCTGCGCGGGCCTTCTGCCATGGGGGCTCTGCCTCCCGGCTGCCTGCGTCGGCCTGGTCAGGGGACAGGCGGCTGGAAGGCTGCAGACAGCCCAGCTTTCCATGTCATCTCAGGGACTCTTCCGGGTCCTTCACAGCAGGGCGGCCAGACTGCAGAGGCCCAGGACTTACAGACAGCAAGACAGGAGCAATCGGCTTTTGTTTTTATTTAACTCAACTATCCCTAGGCTCAGAATGAACAGAATAGGCTTAATTCCACTGCAATGGTGTGCTTCATAACACTGGACAGAGGATATAAGTTGAAGAGGCTGAACGTATTAGTTCCTTCCAAATAGGATCCACCATTCCTCTTCCAGGCAAATTATTAGGTATGATGTCATTTAATGTTCCCAAAGATACGTGGTAGGCAATATTATTACTCTCATTTTATAGATAAAGCCATTGAGGTTTTGATGACGATTAGTTGACCACTGCTGCTCCTGCTTACAGAGAGCCTCCTGGGGAAGCTCAGTTCCATCTTATTCCAAAGACAATCCACCCATGTCCCTCTTGCCCAGCCAATGTGCGTGGGCACAGACTTACCAGTGCCCAGAAATACTAAAAGGCAGGTTGCACATGAGCTGTGAGAAGGAACATTCTTGCTTGACACCGTTTCTTCCTTTGAGTCCTTCCCAACTTTCCAACCCCATCTTTTGCAATAAAAAGGTACAACTGCTGCTAATCATTAATAAAATTCTCTCTTCTCCCTCAAAACTAGATTCCCTCTCTAGTTAAAAACCATGTTTGGTACTCAGAATTCTCTCCCCCCTATGTCAGGCCATTTCTGTGTTGAGTCAAAACACAGCTGTGTAAGAAAGTGCCTATGGAGAGAATCACCTTCCAGCCACCCTGGTAATTTCCTTCACTCTGCTGCTAGTTCAATGTGGTCTGTGGAGGGTGGTGGTCGAGAAGGAAAATGATACTTGAAAGGACAGGTGGACTGACACGCTCATGAGAATTTGTTAAATGACCTTGCCATCAGCAGTTCTGCAAGGGGCCCTGGCCGGTGGCTCCATTGACTGGGGCCTTGTCCCGCACACATGAAAAATACTGAGGGTCCCAGCCCAGGCAGGGCACATGACGAGGTTGTGCATTTGATCCCTGGTCAGGGTGCAAACAGGAGGGAACCAATAGATGTTTCCATCCTACGTCCATGTTTCTCTCTCTCCCCCTTCCTTTCTCTCTAAAATCAATGAATATAATATCCTTGGGTAAGGATTTTTAAAAAGTTAACGAACATGCCTGGAACAGAATTACACAGAAGAACTCGAAGTTGTACCTGTACGACACAGCTACCCCGTGTCTAAGTGCCTTTCTCTGCGCCTCTCCAGCTGACTATATTCACTGTCGTAGTTCCTTCCTTCCCTTCACAGAAAACTTCCTCCAAGAGACACTGATAGCTGCACTGTACTTTCTCATGGCCCGTTCATGCCTCAGCCCAGTGCCACCTGCCTGTGCTACCTTACGTTGTATCAGAAATACCCCTTATTACCAAGTGCCTTAGGCAGACTTCAGGCTACCTGCTTAAGTTCTGCAGAACAGTAACTGCTAATGACGCTCCTGAACTTTTTATCTTTTCTGTTTCCATGACATTTTTCTCCTTTGATTAACACATGTCTCTGGCCATTGCTTTCCAATGTCTTCCAAGTGCAGTGATTTCTCTCTCGTGCCCTTACGTGCCGGATCCATTTCCCTTCCTCGTCCATTCTGCACACATCACCTGCCAGGGCCGCCTGCCCCTCCGAAGGGCCAGGTTACAGCAGTCTGACCACTCGCCAAATGCACCACTGAGGTCGCTAACGTGTCTCCCTTGACCTCTTTCCTGTGCAACCGGTGTGCTTCCTTAACTTCCTCAAGAGAAACACACAAGCAAAAAACCTAAACCTAAACAAACACCAACAGCTCATGAGGAAACCTGCCTTCCCAGGGCAGACGTCAGAGACCGCCTCTCTCTGGGGAAGGACACGCCTCTGTCTCCACTGTGAAGACATCTGTCACAGCCTCAAGGAGAAGAGGGGGATCATCCATCTGCAGGGTCACAACCCCACCGAAGAACAGTTTCCCTTGGTTCTTTTCCTGTCACCCATGCCTGGATTGTACGTCACACAACTGGCCCCAACTAAAATGAGTCCGGTGAACCCCTGCAGGCAGACTAGGAGAACCCGTCCTTCACCCCTGTCTGCAGGGCATAGCCTGCGTCTGTGTTGGCCGTGAACCCCGTAAGACACTCTGAATCTACAAAGCTTGGCTTTCTGAAACTTCCTAAAGTTCCCTGAGGCAGGGAAAATAATTATGCTCTTTCCTCTGAAAGGGACACCAAGGAATACTCAGCGTTGAGTCAACGGGAAGCGCCACCAGGAGAACCAGTGAGCCCTGGGGTCCCCACCAAGGTGCCCTGGCAGATGGGCTGAGAGACCAGAGCTGTGCTCAGCTGGCACCACATGTGACGGGCCTAAAACCATTACCTCTTAAAAAGCAAAAGAAGAAACGAAGAAAGATTTTACTATCATAACCATTCAATCCATAGAAATCCTTATTCTAACCTAGTAATAACATTCCATTTTCTATGAATATTCTGACCTACTTAGCATGTCAGTTTATAGATTACTTTCCCTACTTTAAAATATAAAAGATATTTCAAGAGTAAAGGTGAGACATTGTGTGTTTCATGGGCAAGGTTCGGAACAGCAAATGAGGAATGTGAACCCTCCGGAAGGTGCTAGAGGTAAACCACCGCTTCAGCTGCAGCCTGTAACCCACCCCCAGCCCTGGAAGAGGGCATAGGAACCGCGGGGTGTGGCGGGCACTGTGACGGAGCTTGGGGCAGCAATGGAACAGAGGGGCCCAAACTCACCTCCCCTGGGCAGCTCTCCCTGGGGCCACATCCTTCACAGTCCCTGCTGCTAGTCCATCACCACTTTCTATAGGCCAGACTCACACTTAGCCAGCTGACATGATTGTCCGTAAAAAACAAAACAATGGGAATAAATTATGCTTAAAGCCCAGGGCCCAAATGTTACAGAAATGTTCATGTTTTGAATCTGAAATTCTAAAACTCTAAAAATCATATCTATTTTTTAAAAGATTTTATTATTTCCAGAGAGAGAGAGAGAGACATCACAGTGTGGTTGCCTTTCACCTGCCTCCAGCTACGGACCTGGCTGGAGACCTGGCTTGCAACCTGGTTATGTGCCCTGGCTGGGAATCAACCAGTGACCTCTGGGTTCGCAGGCCAGCACCTTATCCACTTTGCCACCAGCCAGGGCTCAAACCTATCAATTGCAAGTAAATGACCACAAAGGGTGTGGCTCAGAACAAAAGAAAGGGATTCCTCCCTCGTCTGGAGGCTGGGATTCTGAAATCAAGGAGCCGGCAGGGCCTTGCCCACCTGGAATCTCCAGGGAAACATCCATCCGTGCCTCTTCCTAGTTCCTGGAGTTTGGTGGTCCTTAGCACTCCCCGGGTTGTTCCTGCATGGCTCCGGTCTGCCCTGTCCTCACATGGCCTTCTTCCTGGGCTTCTGTCTGTCCTCTCCTCTTTAGGCAGGACAACAGTCACCAGATTCAGGGTCCATCCTCACCCACTATGACCTCACCTTAACTAACTACATCTGTAGAGAACCTGTTTCCACATAAAGTCGCATCCTGAGAACCCAAGTAGATAGGAATTTCAGGGAACTTCACGCCTGTAAAAATAGGTTTTTCTCTTTAGGACAATTCCTATTTGGCCAGATTTGTATTTTTTTTTTTTTCCTGTATTTTAATGAATGAGGAACAGATGGTCTCAGTGTTAGCGGAGACACCAGGCTCCAATAGGACCATCTTTGACAGTCACATACTCCTTGTCTTCCATCCAGTCTCAGTACTGTGGATCGAAGCCATACCACCAACGGTCTCACTGACAAGAGCTCCTTCCGGGGGGTGGACACCTATGAATATGGAGCCCAACATTATACTTGGCCACCAACTCTCCAAACTGGGGCCATGTTCACAGCCTGTCATCTACGCTTAGAGCACTGCGGTCCACCCAGAAGGGTTTCACCATCATCCCAGAGGTCCTTTCTCTTTGCTTCTTCGGGGCGCCCTGAGTCCTCCCTCGCGCCACTGCTGTAACAAGTCCTCTTGATCAGTTCATGTCCCCATTTCTGGGAAGCACATCTTTCAGTACCTTCCAAATTAAGCGGAATGGGAATGAAAAACAATTTTTTGTGTGTGTCTAAAATAAAGCTTGGTAGCTAGGGCAGGCACAGAACTGTCATTCACAACTCTCTTCCCTCAGGGACGAAGGCATTAGACATCGTTTCTTGCTTCCAGTGTTGCTGTTGAAAAATCCCAGGGCTCCCTAGTTCTCCAGTCACCATACTGTCTTTTTCTGTTGTCTTTTTGTTGTATCTCTTGGAGCTTTCCTGAACTCTTACTGTATAATTCATAAGTATGTTTACTATGATTATTTTTCCAATTTTTATATTTCTAAATATTTCTCTTCATATTATCCATTTTTTTGTCTTATGAATACAAAAGTCTCCATGATCACTGCTGGGATATTGTTGATTTCTCATTCTGCATAATTTTTGTTTTTTCCAAGTTGCTTTCATTTTTTCTCCTTGTTTATTTTTGTTTCTGTCTTTCTTGATAAAGGCTTCCCCCAAAACACCTGATAATCTAGCTGCCTGCTCGTGATGAGGAATGGCAGGAGGGGACTGAAAGTCAACTGAGCACTCGGAGCACCCGAGTTAAGACTGACAACCTTGAACTTCACTGGACAGATATCTGGACAGTTACGAGGAAAACCTGAATGTCAATCTCTTTGTTTTCTTCTTTTCTGGGAAGCCAAATTTCCCATAAACACATCCATTAGTCTCCTGGCAAGAAACAGAAGCCTGGCTGCCTGTGCCCCGGGAGCCACTTTAAGGGACAGACACCTTGGTAAGTACACGTGTGTGGAGTACTCATCGGTCTCTTGGTGACTATACACTTACTCTCAACCTCCGGCCAGAAGCGGCGAAGACTTCACAAGCAAAGCAAACTGCCAAGCACTGGCAGGGGATGCAGGGGCAGCGAACGAAATGCGAGAGGTGGCCCCAAAATGTGGCTTATGTCATCAGACCCATGGTAACTGCCAGCAACTTCACCAGTTTCATAATTTGAAAACTTTATAGTTTAATTTTGGCTTTTTCTCAGTTTTTTCTATTTCCAGGTTGCCATTTGCTAAGTGGATAGTTCTGGCCCATCTGCTCTGACTTCCAAAATGCTGTTGCAATTGTTTTCTGTGCTGTCTTTGTGGGTCTCTATCTTTAAAAAATATATATAATCCTTTAATATGGTTTTAGTGAAGTTCGAAAGGGTCACTATTAGTACATGTATTTCATTTGTCCTCTTAAATCACAAGACTTCCAGAAGAAATTTTATTGTACAAAGGAATAAAAATCAAGAAAGTAGTTTTCAACCCAGAAAGGCAGGCTTCTATTATCTTACTTCAAATAATAAAAAATGTGGACTTGGAATCTACAATGCTGGCAGATCCTTGTCCAACTACTTTCTTTTCCCACAGGAATTTGGGGTCTGGGGTACTAGAGTTAAGATAAAAATCCAGTGGTTACCAGCACCCACTGCATAAAATG
Source organism: Noctilio leporinus (assembly GCA_004026585.1). NCBI lineage: Eukaryota > Metazoa > Chordata > Mammalia > Chiroptera > Noctilionidae > Noctilio > Noctilio leporinus. The sequence continues at coordinate 12,314 of PVIW01009618.1, read as the reverse complement.
TACTCTGATTATATAGGTAAAAATGACATGGAGACAAAAAAGAACTTACAGAGTTAGGAAGTAATGAAAATACACTGTTTTATTAAAAGTAGGCAATGGCCATCAGTGAGCACAACATAAGAAGGATCCATCGGACTGTGTGTACCTCTCAGTGTGAGAGCACAATAAAACTAGACAGCAATGCTGCAAAACATGGAACATCCGTTCGTGAAGGCTCGAGGTGTAATTACCAATTTACTGCAAATACAGGGGACATTTAAAATGGCATACAGAGACATAATTTTAAAAATCCTTAGTGTCGGAAATGCTATAGAATATTCCAGGAGACCCTCAACAACGCTGGAATTTTCATGTTATCTGCACTTTCAACACAGTAGCCACAAAGGGCTACTGAGCACTTGAAATGTGTTTGGTGTGACATTTGTTACTTTAATCCAATGTTAAATTTTTATTTAACTTTAATTAAAATTTAAATAACATTTGTCAGGGGCTACCATATTGAATTATAGAGCTCTTCAAGACATTTCTTCAATATTAAATAGCAAAGAGAACAGGTGAAAAGGGGCCTCAGAGAAAAGGCTCAAAAGCATATCTTCGAGTTACAATGCATAAATGTTATTTGAGTCCCAATGAAAAGAAATTGTACAAAATCATATAATGAAACAGTTGGAAAAAAGGGAACACATATTTGATAATACTAAACTTATTTTCAGTATGTTAGGAATATCAGTTATATTTTAAATACTATTTACCTGAAATATTCATATAAAATATTTACAGATTAAATTATCTGGTGGCTTACTTATACTTAGTTTCTGCATAGGCCAAGGTTGGATGGAGGTGCAGATAAAACAAGAAACAAATAAAACAAGGCTGATCCTAAGTTCTGTTGCCCCCAGTGATGGGCATGTGAGGTCACTCTGTAATCTTAAATATGCTACAAAATTTCAACACAATTACTTTTCTTTTTTTTTTTTTTTTTTTTAAGATTTCATTATTTTTAGAAAGAGGGGAAGGGAGAGAGGCAGAGAGGGAGAGACACATCAATGTATGGTTGCCTTTCACCTGCCACCAGCCACAGACCTGACTGTGGCTTGCAACCTGGTCATGTGCCCTGGCTGGGAATCCAACCAGCGACCTTCGGGTTCGCAGGCCGGCGCCTTATCCACTGTGCCACCAACCAGGGCTACTTTTTTTTTTCTAACACACACATTCTGACTCCAGACATTGTGATTCTAATGCACAACTAGGGCTGAGATCCCTGAGAAAAAGGAAAGAATACCGAGTAAACGTTCTATGAAGAGTTCTATGTGAGAAAGGCAGTATTTAAAATAGATGTCCCTTACCCATCAGGAAATTTTATAGCACAATATCCAAGTTCATTGCTTAGAAGGTCTGCTTTTGACTCCACCAGAGAAAACGATGCAGCCAAGTTTTCTGCCACTGTACAACCTGGAGCACTTTTCCGCCACTGTCAGCATGCCCTTTACTGCTTCTCAGCCTCACAGGAGTGGCTCTGCCCCCACACATGTGCCAAGGCCCTGAACAGGCCGAACGGTGCCTGAACTAACCTCCCCCAGAGACTCGGAGCGGGTCTCAGGCATGTGCACTGGGAGACGTGGCGTGGACTGCAGAAAGTCAACCACACTTGGGAACCGCTGGGACTAATCAAAGTGTTTTGGATTCATTGTTTTTGACAAAGGTGGGAGTAAAAAAGTTCAACAGTTGCTTACCTGACTCCCCTGTGAGGGTGTTTTCTCACCTGTTCAAGTAGGTACTCAAAACACATGGGATCAAAACACCCGGGAAGGCGCCTTTGTCATGAAGGCATTTCAGGTAGAGGGATCACACGTGCGGACAATCCTTACTAGAGAAACAATGCTTTCAAACAAGGCATAGCCAAATAGCCCGAGTCACATTCTACTTCTGTTCCACTGTAAATTACTTATGTCAACCTTCTGCAAACTTGGGATACCTTTAGAAGTTCATCTCGCCCTCCACGTGGGTGACCTGCTCCCTTCCCAAAATGCTGATGACTCAACTAAAGCTGCTCCCGGCCTCAGAAGACAATACAACTCTCCGAACATGACTCGGTTGGAGAAGGAGCCGACTGTCGTGGTCTCTGTACAGGAATTCGTCAGGTGGCAACGCCGTCAAGGCTGCACAGGCCAGGAATAAAGTAGAGAAAGTGTGGTGACATTTGATTCGATTGGGCCCGAGGGGAGCAGCGGAAGGAGCTCACCTGCCTGCATCCTCCTGATGGATCTCACTCTGCTAACCGTGAATCGTCCATTTTAAAGGACAGGAAGCACATGCATTCCACGTTGAGAGGTGAAACTATTCAATCTCATCCTTTGCTATAAAATGTATTTCCGGCCTGATCATTACATCCCAGAAACAGCCCTTGCCGGTTAAAGGCGGCCAGCAATTTTTGTGACGCTGACCATTCTAAATCTCCCAGCTGGCACCTCTAGAGTGAAATTTAAAAATTAGCAAGATGAAACACTCCTACAAAGGGAAAAAACACCGTAAACCTAACATACATGTGAACTATTTATGACAACTTTGGGTTATCTTTTACCCTTCAGATTTTCAAAGCAACTTAACCCTTTTGCACTGTTTCCCACGTTGAAACATTTCCAGGGAAATGTGTTACCCGGCCAGACAGAAGCCCATGATCGGAGCAGGAGCAGCAGGAAGTGAATTTAGGGAAGCCCACCCACAAACCACTGTCCGGTACGGTAGCACATGGTGACACGATCCCCCTGCAGCCCCTCATCTCCTCGTACATTCCATTCCGTCAGCTTTCCCGAGGGGAGGCGACAGGGTCCCAAGGCGGAGCCCTTCCTCGGGCTCCACTGGGGCTCCGACGGCACCGCACAGTGACAGGGGGGAAGCCAGGAGCCCCACACACGCCTAGGACCCGCAAAGGGGGGTCGCCCTCCCAGCTTGGGGCGCTTACTGCATCTCGACCGGTAACACCACCGCGGGTGACGGCAGAGACCGAGGGCAGGATGTCTTGCGGGGCGGGGGCACCCCTCGGTAGCCGCGGGCACCGAGCACTGGAGAACCTGGCCTTGGACCCCGTGATTCCGACCCACAGAGCCGGTGGCGGCCCTGGTGTCCTTGCAGGGAGGAGAAGGCGGGCCAGCTCTTGCACGGGGGGGGGGGGGGGGGGGG
>PVIW01009617.1:0-50626 GCA_004026585.1 Noctilio leporinus | reverse complement strand
ATTGTCCCGTAAGAGGTGAGATCATATGATACTTGTCCTTCACTGACTGGCTTATTTCACTAAGCATAATACTCTCCAGTTCCATCCATGTTGTTGCAAAGGGTACAAGTTCCTTCTTTCTTTCTGCTACATAGAATTCCATTGTGTATATGTACCAAAGTTTTTTGATCCAATCATCCATTGATGGGCACTTAGGCTGGGAAACCACCATATACTTCTTGATGGTGAAGTGAGGTTTCATAAAAATATAAAATGTTCACCTTCAGTGTGCTGGGACTCTACCAGGACTTGAGGATTAATGGGAAAATAAGGCAGACAGAATGTCTTTCTCTTAGGGAATTTATGGATTAATGAAGGCAGATAATAAACAAATAAATGACATGATTTCTGACAGTGATAAGAGCTATACTAAAAATCATGTGACATGACAGAGTGTAAGTGGTAAAGTGGGCACTAATGGAAAGAAAAACAAAATAATTGATGAATTATATTGAAATAGGAACGTATTTACCAAAAGGCATCATGGAAGGGCATTTCTAAGGAGATGACATTTGAACACAAAAACAAGTGATGAGAGGGGTTAATAATGAGAGGATTCTGGGTGGGAGTATTTCAGGTGGAGAGAGCAAGTGTAAAGACCCAGAGAATGGGGCAAGATGATGTGTTTGAGGAATACCAAGAAGGCCATTATGACCAGAGCCAAGGGAATCAAGAACAGAGTGGAAGAGAAGGAGGTAGAGAAGAAAAGTGGGAGTCAGACTCTATTGAATCCTTAGGCCGTGGAATTTATCAAAGATTTAATGAGGAGCCATTGAGGATATTTCTCCATGATGCAGAAGTCTGATTTATGATTTACAAAGATTGTCTGGTTTTCCGTGTAGAGAATGAACTCTACACAAGCTAGGAGCAAGCTGTAAAGGTTCAGGAGACTAGGTAGAATTCTGCTTCTGTGATCCAGGGGAAAGGTAACAGTAGCTTGGAACAGGGTGGTAGTAGTAGAAGTAGGGTAGGTAGAAAGACTCCAGATAAATTTTGAATGCAGAATATAAAGGCCTCAGAGATAAATGGGATGTAAAGTGTGAAAGAGAAAAATTGAGTCATACACCTAAGGGTGTTTTTTGCTTGTTTGTTTTTTGCCTGAAAATGTGAGGAGGGGAATGGTGATTCCATTCGAATAGAGGCAATTATAAGGTATGCAGCTGGCTATATGAGTTTGAGCTCAGGAGGAGATATAGATTTAGGAATCAACAGTAAGTAGATTATTTTTTAATGGACTTGATGGGAAAATAAATTTTTTATGTCTTGGATGATATATGAAAGTATTTTTGAATTTTTGCTTTCAAATTTAAGGAGCTAAAATACAATTTTGAAAACTTATTAGCACAATAGAAAACATGTTAACACAATTTGATTAAAAGATATAGTGATAAAATGTGGAGGTAAAGTTCTGGTTAAGATAAAAATTAAATATAGAGTGAAGACAGAATCATTCTTGCTCAAAATAAAAATAAAGCTTTGTAGGCTGAAAGCAAAAAAACATAAAATGATATGGAGATCCTAGTGCATTGTGGTGTTGCTTACAATTATTTGCCCTTAAGTACATTTGTCTCTTTTATGTTCTCTCTGGAATGAGGAATTGCTCTACTCTTAATATTAGTAGCGTGACTAAGTGAGTGAATAGTAGCCTGAATTTAAATTGGTTATTGAGGCAAGCAACTTTTAAGAGCCTGATTCTGGAACCGAATTGTCCTGGGTTAGAATCTTTTTTTCTTTTTTTAAAAGACTTTATTATTTTTAGAGAGAGGGGAAAGGAGAGAGGCTGAGAGGGAGAGAAACATCTATGTATGGTTGCTTTTCAGCTACCTGCTTTCAGCTACAGACCTGGCTGGAGGCCTGGCTTGCAACCTGGTTATGTGCCCTGGCTGGGAATCTAACCAGCGACCTTTGGGTTTGCAGACCAGTGCCAATGAGTTAAAATCTTACTTCTTCTGTTACTTAGTCTTAGGCAAGGTGATTTCTGAACTTCAAGTTTCCTATCTTTAAAACAGGAATTGTACCTACTGTCCGTGAAAATTAGAAATTCTAGTAAATGTAAAATATTATTTTATCCTGCTACTAATTTGTATTTTCTGATTACTTATGAGGTTTAGAATCTTTACATATGTTTGTTGGCCATTTTTATTTCCTTTGTGTCTTTTGCTTATTATTCTATTGGTTAAGTGTAAGGAGTTAGTACTTGTATTAAGTGTAAGGAGTTAGCATAGTAAACCTTGGAGTACTTTTTCTTTTCTTTTTTAAAAATTTTGTTGTTGTTGTATTACATCCATCCCCTTTTTGCTCCCCTCTGTCCCTCTCCCCACCCACCCACGGAGTACTTTTTCTTATCAATTGAATATATATTTTCATTTTTATGAATGAAATGCCCATAAATGTGTATAATTTTAGTCATACATACCTATCAATTTATTAGGGATTAATAGCAAATTAAAATAAAATAAAATAATTATGCAAATTTATTAAAGTATTAAGTTGGTAAAATTAATGTAACCATTGAAGCAGGTTCAATTATAGTTCTATTCCATGTCATTAACTGTGCCATTATCTAAACCTAGCACTGAAGTTCTACATTTTCCCCCTTTCTTCCTTGAGCTGTGATAGCAAACAGTGAAGAATCTCAACTTCTGACACCAGGAAAGATGAGTCATCGCCAAGGGAAAGAAGCTTATCCAACACCAACCAAAGATCTGTACCAGCCATCTTTTAGTCCAGCAAGTCCTCATAGCCAGGGTAAGAGTTGTGGTTTTAATGTTTTTTTGTTGTTGGTGGGCTTTTTTTTTAAAGGGAGAATGACATTTTGGGACTATCATAACTTTTCTTTTGAGTTCTTTGGCTTTATAAAGTTTTTTGTTTATTTGGTCATTCGTGCTACTCTTGAAATAAGTACATTTTCCTCTAGTGTCCCTTAATTTTCTCCTATATTCTTCAGCATCATTTGTTAGTTATACCATTCTTCAAATTATTGATTCTCAAACTTTGTGGTCTCATGACTCTTTTACACTGGTGAAAATTATTGCAGACCTTAGAGAGGTTTTTGTGAATTAACTTATTGATATTTACTGTGTTATAACTTAAACTAGAAAATTTTTTATTTATTCATTTACTATTAGAGTAATAAACCCATACATGTGAGTATGACTACCATATTTTTATGAAAAGGATGGTATTCTTTTAAATTCCTCAGCCTTTGCATTGCGCTATTAATATCTTGGGCTGGATGAGCTATTGTGTGAGCGGTCTTGTGCATTGTAGGATGTTTTATAGCATTACTAGCCTCTATCCACTAGATGTTAGTAGTACCTTCCCCAGTTGTGACCATCAGAAATTTGTCTAGACATTGTCAACTGTCCCTTGAGGGACAAAAATTGTCTTTGGTTGAGAATTACTATTTAAAATTTTTTAACATCCTTTTCATTTCTAGCTTAAAAAAAGACACCTGAATTTTAATATCTGCTTCTGCAATCAGCCTGTTGTGATAGGATGATTTGATATGATAGTTTAGCCTCATACATATGTATCATTGGCAATAATAACTTTTATACATAATTTTGGTTATTCTTCTTTGATACTACACCAAAATTGACAAGTGGTGCTTTCTTAAATGTTCATTGCAATATGGAATATGAAACATTATCAGTAAGCTTTTTGTACTTTTGAATTAAAATCCATTGATTTACCTTGAACTTTGAATGTTCTTTACTCATACATGATTTTGAAATATTTGGAAAATAGTTGCTTACTGAATGATGCAGATTTACCAAGTATTGACACATTTTAAAATACACTATAAAGAGATGCTTTATACATACTACTCATTTTTCACATGTACTATTAAAACTGCCTGTATTCTAGGTTTATGAGTAATAGTTTTACTACTTCATCAAGAGTATTTGTAAGTGAAATTGGCCAATTACTGCAAGTTCAGGGCAGTGAAGAAATCAGTGTCTACTACTGCAGTTTGATACCTCTGCCTTGACTTATGCTAAGGTGCTTGCAGTTTTACCCCCAGCGTTGCTTTTGTACCATCAGTGGAAATGTCAATGCAATGAAAACATATTATGAAACATAGAACCTCTAAAAGAGTATTGGAGACTCCAGGGATTGTGGATCTCACTCCCTTATTCTTAATTGATAAGTTTTATATGTTGAATTCTACTCCTTAGCTATAAAGTTTATTTAATCAAAATCTTTGAATCTTCTATGGTACTACTGATTGCTGTGATGGAGGAAAGATTTCTATTTTCTAAACCAAGAATATTGATGTGAGAGAGCTACATTGATTGGTTGCCCCCCAAAAGCACCAGGACTGGGGATTGTATGTTACCAGGCTGCAAATTGAATCCGTAATTTAGGCATGCTCTCTGACCTGGAGTTAAGCCCTCAATCTTTTGGTTACTGGGTGATGCTCCAAACAACTGAGCCACACCAGCCAGGACTAGGTGGAAACATTTTTATGTATCATTGTTAGAACTGGAAAAACTGTACCAGAAGGTAAAAGTAAATGCTATGTTAAGATTTATTGCTTAGTTATTGAATATATTTTTGGAAAGTTAGCATTTTTGTTGCCAAAATGTTTTTTTTGAAGCCCAAAAACTCATATATGGCACACTGGTATAAATAAGTTTCATTAAGATGAAATTCTGAAAGGATACAGTTTACCTGGTTATTCCATTCTGTGTACCAGAATTTTGACTTAGATATGGTTTATCTGGTTCCTTTATCTGTATATACATTAGAATATTTAGAGGAATTCTTAAACTTGAAACTTAGCGAAGCAACAAAAGGGTTAATTACTATTAACTTACTCTCACTTTTGTCTATCAAGAACATTTTCAGGGAATTTGAGAAACTAGTACAAAGAACACTAATATACCTGTCATGTCGCTTTAAGCAATTATTACACTTTGTTGTGTTTGTTCATTTATTTAGGGGGGAGCTGAAATATTTAGAGTAAATTATGGACCTCATGATACTGCACCTCAGAATATTTAATGCATCTCTAAAGATTAAAACATTTTTATATAGCCACAAAACTTTTTATTGCATCTAACAAAATTAATAATTATGTAACTTAACCTAACAGTCCACATTCAAGTGCCTCTGGTTGTCCCCAAGTCCTTTTCAGCAAGCTCATTAAAACCAGGATCCGAGTAAGGTTCAGAAACTGTAAGTGTTACTTGGTAAATTAATTGGTTAATATCTTGCTGTATATTTATCAAAAATACAGAAAAATTGCCTCTATATGCATCAAATAAAGGAAAATTGTAACAGTAAACTGTGTAGGTGAAACGGGGGGAAATCTCAATAGAAAAGAGCTGAAAAAACTAGTGCATGTGAGATTTGATAATCTTTTAATGTTATATACGCATATATGTATATCTCCCGTAAAAACCCAGGATTATCTTCCAGAGGACAGACCCCTTGTAGCACAAGCTTCTCCAGTTAGATGGATGTTCTAGGAACCCATCTGTATATCAGCATACCAGTTGACATTGTTGGCTTCAGTGAATTTTTTTGAGGACTCTTTCAATGCATTTGCCCATTTAGTGATGAATGATCCTACAAGTGCACCTGCTCACACCATGCTGAGTGTTCAGCAATTTTTGACCAAACATGGCACAACCCTTATGCAACTTTTATTTTGTTTCCTGAATGAAAAAAGTCTTCAAAGAAAAGTATTTTGCCAATGAGGAAGGGGTGAAACAAAAAATGGCAGAAGCACCAAAAGACATCAAAATTGACAAGTTCACAAACTGTTTTGAGCAGTGGGAAAAATGTCTTAATAGGTGTATTGCATCAAATGCACAGAGCATTTTGAAGTTGATGGAACTTCAAAGTTGTTGTAAGAATAAATACACAATTTTTTTTAAAAGATTTTTTTTTAAAGATTATTTTTAGAAAGAGGGGAAGGGAGAGAGGCAGAGAGGGAGAGAGACATCATTGTATGGTGGCATTTCACCTGCCTCCAGCCACAGACCTGACTGGAGACCTGGTTTGCAACCTGGTTATGTGCCCCGGCTGGGGAATCGAACCTGCAACCTTTGGGTTTGCAGGCCAGCGCCTTATCCACTGTGCTACCAGCCAGGCCCACAATTTTTTATATATACCATTTTTGGGAGTTACCCCTTGTGTCTCTGTGTGTGTGTATGTATGTGTGTGTGTGAGAGAGAGACAGAGAGAGGAGGAGAAGTAGATGGAGGAGACATGTTTATGTGGTAAAGTATCCTTTAGTGTTCTTGATGTTCATTTTACTGCTTTGTTGCAAAGTAATAAGGCCTGGCTAGGATAATACAGAGCCTCTTATCTTTGTGAAGATACTTAAAACAAAGCTAAATTATTCTTTCTCACATTTTAATAAATGCTTTCAAAGTATTTCAGTTTGCCCTGTAGAAACATTGGAAAAGCTGAAGAGTAAGTGTAGATAATGCTACATTTCAGAAGAGAAATTTAGAAAAAAATTTCATCCTGATCTTCTTAATTTGCCAAATAGTACTATATATTCTTTTATTATTTAGTAGGTACTTTATAGCTCTATGAAGCAACTACCCAAATTCAGGGAATTTCAAAACAGCAAACACCAGTTCTTAGGAAATAAGGAATCTGGCATATTTTGATAGTTGAGAAAACTCTAGAAAATTAACATGAACTCTAATTTATACTAATTCTAAACAAAACCTGTGGCTATAACACAAAGCACAGAACTTTCTATTATGCATGCTTGTGACTAAAAACTTCATTTAGATGCTTACGTTTATGTCATTCCTGTTCCCAAAATCAGTGGCTGACTGTTGCCTAGGAGCTGACTGTGTCTGCAAATCACCTGAGAACTTTGCTTAGATACAGATTCTACTGCAACCTTTTAAAATGTCTAGAATGAGACTGTGTACTTAGAAAGCTGTCCATGTGTTTCTGCTGCAGCAACATTTGCACGAGCAACTAGAAACTGGAAGCAGGAGCATCAATTGCCAACTGTGTAATCTTTGTTGGTGCTCTTTGTATGTCTGATTTTACTCTAACTTCCCAACTTTGTTGTGTGTTTCCTCTCATCATGAATCCAGGTAGATGGCTTTCTTCACTATTCCCCAGTGAGACTATGCTTTATTTATTCTGGCCCTTCACTTTGCTTATCTAAGACTTCTCAAATCCCAGGGTACTGTTGGTAAAAAATGGCCTCAGAGTAAGGATCAGATCAAGGGTGCTTCTGTAAAATTCTTTGTTGAAACTTCAGGAAGATGTAAGGCAAGTCCTTTTAGAGCTTTTCAGCTAGAGGCTTGAAGAGCCTTAAAGGTCTACCTTTTTTGAATGTCTCAGCTAGTCAAAACACCTTAAGGACTCTTTTAAGTCTGATGCCCTATGGCACCATGACACTCAGTCCAAAGTAGAAAGTGGCCTATCTCAGAGATGTGTAGATATGGCATCAGTTTAAAGGAGTTAAGTTCAGTAAAATTCATAGAAAACCCACAAAGCTTTTATTAAAGATGGCTCTAATGGAAGCAATACAAAATACACAGAAAATAGACAGTTCTACTAAAAAGAGACTTTGTGCGTATGGGGATTCCAATCTTGTGTGGGCAGGAAGCAGACTGAGAAATCTATGCCGATGTAAACATGGACTATTTCTTATGGAATAAGAAGAATAACTCAGAAGGTGGAGCCGTGACCCCAGAGGCAGAGTCAGGATTCATAGAAGACTATTTTTCAGGGAGCAGAAACTGTTCTAATCAAGTTGCTGATGACATGAGCTGAGCAGATTTCACAGTTGCTATGGTGATATTATATGCCTTCTGTGTAACTCTTCATTTCCTATATTTTTTAAACTCAAGTGTTTGTTGCAATCCTATCCCAGGTTTTTTGGTGTTGGGCAGATATGTTATCTTTTGAAGTAATGGGATTTTGGCTTAAGAGGAGTTGTAGCTAAACTCTCTGTGGAACTAAAATCAGGGAGAACCATCTGCACTTGAACCTGATTTCAAGGTAACAAGATCCAGCCTGACATCTAGGGCTGCAATAAGATGACATTTGGTGGGGTTTGCGGATGAGTGAGGGCATTAAGTGTATTTTACATGTGGAAAGAAGTGAATTAGATGAAGGGTGGTATGTTTCATTTTAAAGACAACTGCAGCATTATCTTTTATCTGACATGCTCCTTTTCTGTATGTCCTTGCAAGTTGCCCACCAAGAAACAGAGCCTATTCCTACTCCATCTCTACCCCTATTGAATCCAGACTTGCCATGTACATCTTTTACCTGCTGGTTTCTGCTCTTGTAAAGCTTACAGTCTCAGTTTTAAGTGAATAAATGCAATATTGGGGATGATCTTCATGTGCTGGTAGCAGTTCAACATGAACCTCATGTGTAATAATATTCCTATGTTGGCTAAAAGGGAGCCCTACAAGAGAGCAGATAACCATGTTGCAGGAAAATAATGGCATTTATGTTGATGATGTATGTTGGACTCATACTAATAGCTACCATCTGTTGAGCACATGCCGAGTTTGGTTATCATGCCAAAAGTCATATGTGCAAAATTATATTTAACTCTTGAAACAATCCCACAACATACAGGCTCAGGTACTATGTCTACTTTATAAGGAGAAAAAAACTAAGGATTAGGGATGCTAATAATTTGTTTAGCCTGAGCCAGTATGAGTTGGCTGGAGTGTCATCTGATGAACTGAAAGGTTGCAGGTTCAATTCCCAGCCAGGGCACATGCCTAGGTTGTGGATTCAGTCCCATCAGGGCACATATGGTGACTTGTTTGAGCTTAATGTATGTTGGTTATTTTTCAAGAAAAAACATTGATTAATCAGGCTTCTTGTCTCCCTTATTCTCTCTACTTTTGAATAAGGGCAAAGTCACAGGAGCCTAACAACTAAATTACAACTCACCCCTCTGGATCACATTTGAGATTGTTATCAAAGCTTGTTGAGTTAATATAATTTATCTTGTAGCCACCCTTTCACTTTTTGATCATTAAAGGCTATTTTTCATGGCTTTATTTTTTTTTAATTATCTTTCAATTGTGGTACTTGATGAGAGAATATGAAATGTTGCTTTGCCAAAATTTAAATGAGTCCACTTTAAATTAATTTTTAGGTATTTAAAATTTTGAAAACTTTGAAACTAAAAGTTTTACCTAAATCAGTTTTTATTGAAACTTATTTAGATTATGCTTGGTTCACCTAGACTGGAATAAAATGTCCATACTTAGTATTGTGTTTATCTTTTAGTAACATCTCTTAAACTTGGCAAGTCCTTCCCCTTGAATGCTCTAGCAGCATTAAACACGACATATCTACAACTTAACAGAAAACTTCAAAGAAAAAGAGGGTTTTCTTTGACAGGGAGTTTATTAGTGTGAAGACATACCAGGATTCCCCAGGGTGACAATTGTAGATGTTGCTGGTATAATCTCAGGTGACTAACACTGAGTACCTTCATTAAACTGCTCACAGACTAAAGGAGACCTGGGAGTTAGTTTCTTCCATGAACCAGAGCAATTCCTCCTTCCTTGGTAAGGTATTCCTAGGGTCAGTCCTGAAGATATATGAGACCATATATATATGGAACACGTAACAAGTGTGTTCTTGAATATGTGTGCTGTATTTCATAAAAATTGTTTTACCTGAAAGAGAACTTGAATTTATTTCCTCTAACCCCACCCCCTACTACCTTTCATTTTTCCCTAAATGCTATGCTTTGTTTTATAGCTTATGTTATTTTCTTTGGAATTAGTGTAAGTTAGAGTTCATGTTAATTTTACTTAGTTTTTCAACCCTTAAAAATATCTAAAATTTCTGAAGTTATTTCTTAAAATACTGTTGTTTTCTGTTTCAAAGTTCCTTGAATTTGGGTAGTTACTTCATAGAGCTAGAAAAGTACTTGTTAAATAATAAAAGAATTTACAATAATATTTGGCAAATTAAAATCAGGATAAAATATTTTTTTCTAAATTTCTCTCCTGAGATGTTGCAATATCTATGTTTATGCTTCAGCTTTTCCAGTGCTGCTACAGAGGAAACTGAAATACTTTGAAAGCATTTAATTGAAAAGTGAGAAAGAATAATTTAGTTTTGTTTTAAGCATCTTTACAAAGATGAGAGGACTCTGTCATGTATATATATATATATATATATATATATATATATATATATATGTATATGTGCATATATATAATATATGGTATATATATTTATATATAGTGCATATATATATGTTTTTTTTCTTAAGACAGCATTAAAGGATTATCAGATCTCACATGCACTAGTTTCTTAGCTCTTTAATATTGAGATTTCCCCCAATCTGTTTCCAAAGTCTGAGAGGTTGATAATTCTTCACAAGAGTGATAAAAGAATTTCAACTATACAGTTTACTACTATAATTTTCCTTTTCTTACTTGATGTATGTAGAGGCAGGTTTTCTGTATTTTTGATAAATATGTAGCAAGACAATACCTAATTTACCAAGTAACATTTGCACATTTTCTGAGAGAAGATAAACAGTACTCACATCTGGGAATACTTTTATTGTTTCTATTTCTTTTGGTTGTTGAAGTTTTGAACATATCTAAATTTGACTTAAGGATGAAATAGTGAAAGTTCAGCAAACTTATCTTTCTGGGTAAAAAAGAATGTCTGTGACTGATGGGCAAATATCCCCTGCAAAATGTTTTCCAAGGATCTCCTTTATGGAACTGGTCCTTACTTAGCCTGCTCAGTACATAGCTCCATTCCAGAGAGTAAGAGCAAACCAGAAATGATGTTCTCAGCCACTGCCTTCCACAGTTTATAATTAGACAATTTAGGGACAAGAAGTAAGGATACATGAAAGGGAACTTTCAGTTCTAGTAACATGGCAATCTGGATGTTCCAATAAAAGGGGAGGAAAATGCCCTCCCTAGTAAAAACATCAAAATGCTAGATACAGTGTTTTAAAATTTAATTTTTTTTTTTTTTTAAATTTTATTGTTGTTGTATTACATCCATCCCCTTTTTGCTCCCCTCTGTCCCCCCACCCACCCCCCCATTCCCCCCAAAGTCAATCCCACCTGTTGTAAAATTTAATTTTTTAAATGTGGCTGCCCTGGCAGTGAAGTAATGGAATTAATAGGAGGGTAGCAGAATTATGGAGAGTAAGAATCCAGATGAACTCTAGAGCCAGCATTTGTCCTAACAGTTGCTTAAAACCTAAAGTTTAGGTTTTAATAAGAAAAAGGAGAACAGGGCTATGGCTCATTCTCAGTGGAAATTTGAATTGAAGATCTCTCCACGTGAAATTAGGAGTCTCAAAGGGCAGGCAGCATTCTTAGTTTAAAAAAGAAAAAAATGTAAAACTGGAAAACATGTCCTGGTCTTGTCTGTAGATAGAATAAAGGCGAGAGGGACTCCTCCTTGAGACTCACAAATACATACTAATTTGGAGGATGTGGCCAGAATTCATACTATCTGTGACAAATTTAGTTTAAATTGATGTTGGGTTATAATAGCATTCATGGGTGCTCAGAATAGTTGGCACAGATTCCCTTTAGAGAAAGAGCATTTTAAGCACTCAAAGAATTACATATGAGCTCACAATTAAAAATCAACAAACAGCGAGTTGCCATATGTACCTATTAAAATGGCTGCAATTTAAAACACCGACAACATCAAATGTTCGCAAGGGTGTGGTAAATCAGTGAACACATGGACTAACAAGCCACCGTCAGAGAGAATCTGCATAAACTACTAAAGTCTGCATCAATTGGCATATTTCAAGTTATAATTTAATAGGCTAAAGGGGAGATTAAAAGAGATATTGCTAAGAACCTTTAAGAATTGATAAGAGACAACAATCCTCTGATTAAAGAGGCCTTACAATTCCCAAGCAGGAAATTTAAAATAGAGTAGTTTAATGCTGATGTTTGATAAGAAAGGAAGCAGAAAATTAATGAATTAAATAAAATAACAGAATTAACCCAAAGTAGAAAGAAGGAAAGAAATAATAAATAAGAATAGGCATAGCTGAGAATGTCAGGGAAGACAAAGTTGGTTCTTAGAACCTTTGGCAATATTAAGAGGAAAAAAGAAGAAATAGACATCATTAGCAATAAAAAGGAAACACAACTAAAACGCAAACAGATGTTTCAAAGATAATATAAATAACAAAGCCAATAAATTGGAAAAATTTTATTCTCTGAAATGGTTGAGTCTTTAATTGATGGTGTTTTATAATCTCTGTTGGCCATTTTTAGCACTTTATAATGTCTTGTGAATCTGGGATGTGTTACACATGTTAAGATTGCCATCATTCTCCTTTTCTCCCTTTATAGTTTATGACATTTCTGAAAATAAGGAACATAGCTAATAGTTGATGGCATCTTAAAATTTATAGTGTGGAAAAAGGAATAGTCCCTAAGTGAGGCTTGTATATGAAATGCAGATGAGGACATTACGAGAGAGAAAAGTTGTAAGACATGCTTGCTTCTGCAGCAATTTTAAATAAATTACTAGCAAACCGAATCAAGCAATATATAAAAAATATAATTAATTACAACTACATTGGGATTATTCCAAGAATGCAAGGATGGGTTTGATGATTAGAAATATCTATGCTTGTCATTTAACACTTTAAGAGAGCAAAGAAGAAAAACTACATTCATCCTACTAATAAAGAAAACACATTTGAAACTTTTAACATCCATTCATGATTCGAAAAAATCTCTTAGCAAATTAGGAAAAGACCGGAACCTTTTAACTTCGTAAAGTTAGAATTAGGGAAGTAGGGGCAAGATAGCAGTAGAGTCGGAGGATCTGTCTCACACCACCTCCCCAAACAAAACTGAAAATAAAAATAACAAGGGGAACAGCCACCCAAAATAAACAACTAAAGGCTAGCTGAAGAGAATACACTTAACCAAGGACAGGCAGAAAGCACCTGGGGACCGGTAGAAAGGGCAGGGGCGCGAAAGGGACTAGCGCTGCTCTCGTGCGTGGCAGCTGAGGCCAGGGCTCAGCTGTGGGAGCTGCCCCTGAGCAGTGAAGCCTGGACCCAGACGCGGCCCTCACGCACAGAGTACTAGTGTGGACCACCTGCCTCTGCAGCATCCAGTGGTGAAAGGCTGCGGGGGTTTTGCCTGCTCAAGAGAGAAAGAGCCCATGGGAGACAAAGCCTCTTGTGTTCTTTTTTCCTAAGGGGCCAACACAGAGGTTTTGCATTCTCAGCCATCCACTTTGGGTTGGGGTGAAGGGAAGGCAGTGTTGCCTGGAATCCGGCTAGGAGAGTCGGGAGTGGGAGACTTCGTGTAGCGCATGGGGAAATGGCTGCCGGGTTCCCTATGCTAGCACGCCCCTCCACACCACGGAGCCATTCTTCTTGAGAAGAGCAAGCCCGTCCCAGGGGAAAAACAAATATGGCACCCTCTGGAATCTTCCTAGCCACATCCTCTGATTCCAGCTCTCCCTACCCTGCATCTTTTTTTTCTCGACTTTCTCCAAACCTGCACCTTATCTCTTGCAGAGGAGACAGCAACAAGGGTATACTCAGGGGTGTTAGTACTGGCTTAGGGCATAGCCATTCCATACGCTTTCCTAGGAACCAAGCTGGTGCTTCCCCATCATGGGAGAGCCTAGCAATGCCCTCCTGGTTTCTGACAGACCCACATTCTGGGCTCTGGAGGCCCTATACACTTTTCTATTAGCAGTTTAGCCCTGCCAAGTAAAGGGAAATAATCCATAACAGACTTAGGTGTGTGGTGCAATGATGGGGAAACACACCTGCCATCTTCCTTGAAGTCTGAACTTCGGAGAGCATCCAGATCAGGAAATCAAGGAGGCTGTACCACTGAGTCCCAAAGGACTCCTGCCACATAACCACCCCACGAAGAGAGGGAGTCAAAGTAGATCTGTCTAGTATGTGAAAACAAACAAAAAAGTCAGCTAAACGGGGGCGACAAAGAAACAACCCTCAAATGAAAGAAAAGGAATCCCCAGATAAAGAGCTAAATGAAATTGCAGCTAGCAATTTATCACACATAGAGTTCAAGGTAATGGTTATAAGGATTCACAAGGAACTTAGAACTACAAGGAACTTTGTGGGGGCTACATCAACATAAAAAAGGACAAGAAACCATGAATAAGAAACAATTGAATAAGAAGAATGCAATATCTGATATGAAGAATAGAAGGAATTAAAAGCAGGGTAGATGAAGCAAACAATTGAATTAGCAATTTGGAAGACAAGGTAAAAAAAAATAATCAGAATAACAACAAAAAGATTTAAAAGACAGAGGATGGCTTAAAAGAACTTTGGGACAACATGAAATATAACAATACCCACATCATAAGGATACCAGAAGGAGAAGAAATTAATAAGGGACAGAAAACCAGTTTGAAGAAATAATGACAGAGAAACTTCTCTAAGCTGCTGAAGGAAAACATCACACAAATTCAAGAAGCATAGAGAATCCAAATCAAGATGAATCCAAAGAGACCCACACTAAGACAAATGGCAAAGTTTGATGAAAAAGAGAATCTTAGAGGCAAGAAGACAGTCAGTTACCTAAAAGAGAGCTACAATAAGATTGTCAGCTGATTTTTTCAACAGAAACACTTGAGGGCAGAAGGGACTGGCATAAAATATTCAAAGTAATGAAAAAATAGGATCTACAACCAAGACTACTTTATCCAGCAATGCTGTCATTTAAAATTGAAGGCAAAATACAGAGCTTCTGAGACAGGAAAAGGCTAAAGGAGTTCATTAACACCAAACCAGGATTGCAAGAGATATTAAAGGAACTGCTTTAAGAAGAAGTAATAGAGAGGAATATGTTCTTATTTGAATTGCTTGCACTGTAAGGGAACTTACTGCTGTATTTGTGTAGTTATATCTTCAGGTATTTAGTTCATTCTATAGGGTAGTGCTTCTCTTCATATTTGGATATAGTACTTAAATTCTTGTTGGTTGCTTTTGTTTTCAGTAGTTTAATCTTTTTCCAGCTTTTCTTGCTGCTTTAAGGATTTTTAAATCCCTTAAAGCCTTGTCTTACTATCTTGGAATTTGAGATAAAGTCTATATATAGTACTTATAATACTTTCATTCTAATTTAAACCAATGTATTTTATGACTATTCATGTGGAACTTTAAATGGGTTTTCCAACTACCAAATTAGGTTATTTGAAAATATCAACTGTTTGCCAGTCATCATTTTGTAAAGAGATAGTCTGGAATTTGTCCAGAGAACCCATCAGAGTTCTAATATTTCAGTGAAATGCCTTTTCCAGTCCTAATCTTTCAGCTTTATAGAAAGAGAATTTAAAGCTGGTCATTTTCTTTGGACAACAACATATAAAAAATCTTTTTATTATGGTCTTTTACCTCTGCTTGGGTGTCTGCCACTTTAATATTGAAAGAGCCACTAGACCAGAGATAATGTATGTAGCCAGTCTCTTCAGTAGCAAGCTGTTAATAAAATTTCACAATTACTTATTTTTAATGTTAGGGAATATCAAAAGAAATAACAGTGTTTATGTCATGTTTTCCAATTTTGATCATGACCCACATAGTAAATATATTTTGTCACAATCCAAAACATTATATATGTGTGTGTGTGTGTGTGTGTGTGTGTGTGCATGTATGTGTGTATATATATGTGTGTGTGTGTGTATGTATATATGCATGTACACACATATACTATATGTTATATAAGAAGTCTAAAACAAGTGATTTATGGAACAACTTGCCTTTTGATATAAGAGGATGATTCACCCTATGTTTCCTACCCTGGCCTATTCTCCTTTATTTTCTAAAATGCTATTTGTCATTCACTAAACATCTTTTTTGATTGACTAACAGGTGGTGACTTGAATTTTCTAAAGCATTTTAAAATAAGTATGTTTGTCCATAGGTTAAAATTGTTTCTAATACAATGTCTCATATGACTTTCAAAATTATCTGCCTTGCCTCCACATCAAATAATTGTGAGGATAAATATAAATATACGTGTATATAAATTATTTTAATGATCTGGCAACATTTTAAAAAATGTTACTTGTTTTGATACATAGATAAATGTAATGGAAAATGGGAGAAATGGGAGATTCTAATGTAAACCTAGATATGTTTTAAGTGTTGAGTCTTGCTATAAACTTTACAGTAGTTGAATCTACCTTTAAGAGAGGTAAATTGGCTTTGAGCCTAGTTTGATCCCTAGTCTGACATTAAAACTTGTGATGATAAGTAATCCTGAAATGAAACTGACATCACAGGAGATACATTAAAATTTTTAAAAAATAGATCTTTGGTTCCTTGGAATAACAAATCTAGACTTTGGTTTTAAATTAGCAACTGCCTTTAAAATTTTGTTCTCTAAGAGTTCTGTAAGTTTTTTCTTTTTCATTATTGAAGAAGAGAGTAAATATACTGTCCTGAGATCATTGCAATTGAATTTGGTTATAGACTTGAAAATGTATGTTGCTATTACTATTTTACATTTACAAAACATTTTATATTGATCAAAACACTATATACATGCATGTTTAATGTATTCTCACAATTATTTGATGTGGAGACAAGGCAGATAATAATTGAACCAGATTCAGGACCAAGAAATATTAGCTGCTAGTGTTGTTTTCACTGGTTTTATTTGAAGTTAATGCTTTTTATTAGTTTACCAAGTATTTTATCAAGTGAGTTTACCGAGTATTTTTAAGTCTTTAATTTGAAGAATGTTAATGGAAGTTTTGTGAAGTGCATGTCAGTATGGGTACCATATTTATTTCACCACCATTCAGATGAGGTAGGGAATGATGGAATTTTAAGGAAGGTAGACAAATGAATAACCATTTGAAAAGAATTACACAATTACAGCATTACACAATTGAAAAGAATTACACGATGATACACTACTACCAACCTATTAGAATGGCCAAGAGCAAGACACTGACGGCATCATTTAGGAGCAGCAGGAGCTCCAATTCATTGCTTGTGAGAATGCACAGTACTACAGCCGAAACTTGGAAGCAAACAAGCTATCTTTCAGTAGTTGAATGGATAAGTAAACTGTGATACATCCAGATAATGGAAGATTATTCAGGACTAAATGAATTGAGATGTCAAGCTATGAAAAGCCATGAGGAACCTTAAATGCATATTGCTAAGTAAAGGAAGCCAACCTGAAAAGGCTTCATACTGTGTTCCACCTGCATGACATCATGGTAAAGGCAAAACTATGGAGACAGTAAAAAAGATCAGTGGTTTCCAGGAGTTACAGCAGTGAGAAGAATGAATACGGGGAGCACAGAAGATTTTTAGGGCAGTGAAAATACTCTGCATGGTACTGTAATGATGGATGTATGTCATTATCCATTTGTCTAAATCCATAGAATGTACAACACTGAGAATGAACCCTCAGGTTTGCTGTGGACTTTGGGTGATTGTAATAGGTCAATGTAAGTGTCTCATCTGTAACACCTGCACCATTCTGGTAGGGGAAATCTTAATAGGGGAAGGATGCATCTGTGGAGATAGAGGGTATGCGAGAAATCTCTGTACCTTTCTCTCACTTGCTAAAACTACTTTTGAAAATAAAGCCCTAAAATAAAAAAAGAGCAATGTATTGGAAGTATCCTTAGCTTACTCAGCTTATCCAAACATCTCAGGCAGGGCATGGGGGAAAAACAAGAAATTTCATTAGCATGCTATCAAGACAAGCCAAGGTCAGAAAAGAGTTTGGGCAAAGCTCATGGGAATAATTTGTCCTTGGTTTAAAAAAAGAATACCCTGGCTGGTGGCTCAGGGATCGCTGGTTCAATTCCTAGCCAGGGCATGTAACCAGGTTGCAAGCCAGGTCTCCAGCCAGGTCCGTAGCTGGAGGCAGGTGAAAGGCAACCATACATTGATGTTTCTCCCCCCCTCTGCCTCTCTCTCTTCTCCTCTCTCTAAAAATAATAAATAAAATCTTCAAAAAAATTAAAAAGATAATTGTACAGCGGTAAGGAACTTCTTGGTGATAATAACTGTTTTATATTGAGTGCCCTGTTTCCTGTATTCCATGCATTCTTTATTGACATTTTTTAAAAATTTACTTAATTTTAGAGATAGAGGAAGGGAGGGAGAAAGGGATAGAAGCATCTCTGTGTGAGAGAAACATCGATTGGTTGCTTCTTGCATGTGCTCCACCTGTAGATTGGACCCACAACCCAGGCATGTGCTTTGTGAGCTGACACTCAGCCAAATGAGCCATGCCAGTCAGGGTGCATGCATTCTTAGTTTCTATCATTTTTGGGTAGAGGATATGATATTCTAGTATGGCCTTTCTCACCTAGGGTTTTATGAGGGAAGTAAGGCCTAGAGAAAATAATTTGACCATTTTCTCAGTTCTCCCAAAGATATGTTGTGTGGTTAGAGCCGTTATAGATACGTGGGGGGAAAAGTTAATTGATTTTGAAGAGTAGATGTTTAGAGCATTAGGCCTAATTCTGTTGTAACCTCACCACTCTCCAGGTGAGAAGTGCTACTTTATTAAATTCTTTCAAACGATGCATGAAAAGTAAAATTTTGAGGTCCTGCATGGTCAAAAAAGATTGTTATTTTATCATAATACATTATGGATAGGTTAGCTAATTAAGTAATCCTAATCTAGAAGTCATTTTACTTCCAGTTTGGAAGGCATTATTTACATTTTTGTCCTGATTCCAGTATTACTATTGATGTCAGCAACTTATCTGATTCCTGATCTAGAGGAGCTTGGTACTGTGAATTATGTGCAAAATGTTCCTTTGGTATAAATAGGGTTAGTTTTTACTGTCATTGGTTTGTGGTTTGGCTTTCTTGGATCTACAAGACAATTGTTACTTGTTTATCTCATACTTTCCAGTGTCAAATTTATGTTGTTGGTGTATCCTTTCTTGGGTACATATTTGTGGGATACATGCCAATGCATGCTTATGATTTTTTAAAAATACCATTCTGTAATTTTATTTAAGATTGAGGAGGGAACACATTAGGTCATTGTCTTCAGTCTGCTACTTTAACCTGGTATATTTCTAGATTTTAGATGTTATCCAATTTGATCCTTATAATAATCCCATAATATAGGTAATATTATTAACATTTTATATATGAGGAAACACAGACCCAGAGAAATTAAGTTAATTGCTCCAATATATCCAATTAGGGTAGAACTAGGATTTGAATCCAAGGTGTTTAATTTCAAATCTTACTTAACTATTATACTGTAATGTCTTTTGTGATATTATGTCCTTTATGCCGAGAGAGACAAGCACCATTGTATGAATTAATTATAATTATTTCTCTATTGTCTATAATTAATGCTAATTTATATTTCATAAAACTGAGATAAGCAAAAAAGAAAGAAAGAAAGAAAAAACCTATTGCAGTCATGGGTATTAACCATGAACTATTTTTATCAAATATTTTATTGATTTTGAAATGCCTTTGCCTAAGAAATAATATTATATACAGGAAATTGAATTTGCTTTTAAGTGTCCTTTCTAGTAAAGAGCAAGTCTTAAGTTATAGGGAATGCTGTTGTATATGAGTGGAGTACCAGCCTTGAAGCGTATTTATAATGAAGAAGGAAACTGGTATCTTATCGTAAGGTCCTTATATGAACTACTAAGTCAATTGTAACTGAATTAGTTATTGTTCTGCTAACGGGGTACATTTCCAAGTTGAAAGTAAAGCTTGTAATGAGAAAAATCAATCTAGGATATGTAAAGAAAATAATTGGCCAGAGTTTTTTTCACTTCAATGAAGGTAGAGCAAGATAGGTGGATTTTAATATAACTAGGAAAGAAATTTTATAATAGCTACACAGGCATGGCATAGTGGCTATAGGTACTTTCCTGTTTAATGTAATACTGTGAGATCATACCAGTCACTTAGTTTTAACATAGTAAAGAAAGAGATTTCTTTACTGTGATAATAAAGGTGCACCTTTTTTTTTTTTTTAAGATTTTATTATTTCCAGAGAGAGAGAGGAAGGGAGAGAGGCAGAGAGGGAAAGAGATATCAGTGTATGGTTGCATTTCACCTGCCTCCAGCCACAGACCTGACTGGAGACCTGGTTTGCAACCGTGTTATGTGCCCTGGCTGGGGAATCGAACCTGCAACCTTTGGGTTCGCAGGCCGGCGCCTTAACCACTGTGCTACCAGCCAGGGTAGGTGCACCTTTTAATAGAAGAGTTTTCAGTGGGAAATACTCATTGGTAGTAGATAATATCCTTTGAAAATTTTAAATGTAGTAAAGAACTGTAGCAGCTCGTACCTGTTTCAAGGGAACATGTATTGGAGCATAGAGCACTATTATGCCTTTTTAATCCTCTCTGTTAATTGGCTTAGATTAGCACTCTCTTAATGACACATATATCCCTGCTAGAGGAAAAACTTAAATGTTTATCATTTGCTTTAGTTGTTGGAATCCATTAAAATTGAACTTGAAAGACTATCTTTCCTTATGAATTCTTAATCATGGCTGAAGCAAGCACTAGATTAGATCTAAATCTAGAGGCTTCAGGAAGCATAGTCAGTGTTTATATCCATTTTGCAGGAAGCAAAAACTAAAAAGGATAGAATCAGAAGAGGTGGGTAGTGTGGCGGGTACTACAAAAACATAATGGATATGGAGAAAAGGGGTTGCATTTTTTGAGAAAGAAAGAGAAACCGGTTTTATTACTTCACCCTGGCTCTCTTAAATATTGATCTTGCTTTGTTTTCCTAAAGCAGCGGTTCAGTTATAAGGCATTCCTGGAAGGTAAAACATTGCAGAATCACCCTTCTTGTTTATCAGGTCTTTTAAAAGACTCAGCAGCATGGTTTAATGCCTTTTCTGTCAGTCTTTTTCTCTGTTTACTGCTGATCTGACAGCCTCTGGTCCTTCTCCTTTGCTGTTAAATGTGTATGTCCTTTGTTTGTACTGGTGGGTTTTGCTACATTTGGATGTGAGAGAAAAGCCTGGCATTTGCCATACTGATCTAATTAGCCTTCTGGGTGAGCATATACATTAAATAGACCTTCTAAGCCATGAAAGAAGAGAGCTCACAACAACGTAGATTTTCTTCCTGTACTGTGGTTTCGCCTGTTTTATTTCCTGCACGAATTGATGGCCGCAAGCTTGTCCGGAATGCTTCATTTGGAGGATATAATGAACTTTCTCCTTCACTGCCAGGTTCGTTTTTTAGTCTACATTCTTCTCTTAATTCCTTGCACTGTTTTCATTAAAATAAAGTAATGCAGACATTTTAATAAAGTAGAAATAAATCGTATGAGCCTTTGATAAAATTAAAGCTTTTTCTGGACTTCAGATAAGTGTAAAATTCTATTAATAAATTACTCTGATGTTTTTGCAAATGAAACTCAGATATTTAATATTGATATTTGTTTGGCTATTTTCAGCAGAACAGTCACTATTAAAATTGATATTTAGTTTAAGCTTTAATGGCTCAAGTCCTCACTGAAGTGAAATTTTCTGCCTAATTTTTGAAATGCCTTACTTGTTATTAGATGTGTTTGTGTAGGAATTTTTTGCTAAGAAAATGTTATGTTATTGTAGGGTAATAGTTATTAAATGAAATTAGGTATTTGACAGCTGTGATTTCGCCATTAAATAATTGGTCAATGAGGGTTAAATATAAATTTATCTTTTATTGTTTGAAAAAGATTGGTAGCAAATATTTGGATATATTTTTTAAAATATAAACTATTTTAAAAAATTTAAACTGCTACATAATTTTATCTACTCTTAGTTATATTTTTCTTTTAAAACAAAAATATCCTTTTATTATTTATGAAAAAAATCACTGACTGAAACTAGTGGTTGCTTTAACTATTTCTATATATTTTCTGACACGTATTTTGTTAAATTTGAATTATATTTTATATTTTCACACTAACCTTCATCTTGACTTTTTTTGTATATTCATGTTCATAGGTGGTATACACATTCCTCATTCCTTTGTGATGATAGTAAAGCACCTTATAGAAAGCGTTACCTGGACAATTAAATGAATTATTTTAAATTCACTGATTTCATTTTCTTTCCCAATAATGTTTCTCAGAAGAATTGTAAATCATAGTCCCGAACTGTTACCTTAGTAGTGTAAGCTTTAAATAGTATTTGTAATCCGTATTTAGTCTTCTTAGTGTAGCATGGTTGCTTTCATGCTTTTTTCTTATGTTCTCAAAATCGTGTAAGTTTTAGATTTGTTTTTTGTTTGACGTGGCTTTGAAAATACAACATAATGAATTTTTAAATGTTAGTGCTTTACCTGCTTTTACAGTGTGCCTTCTGTTTCTGTATTTGTCTCTGCCTCCATGTTTTTTTAGCAAGCTTGCTAAGAACATGCTTGCTGACCTTCATGCTTTCAGTCTCCTTAATACTAAAGAATCATGTGACCCTAATAAAAAATAGAAAATTCCAATTAAAAAATTTTGATATTTACTTAATTAGATAATTGAAGGTAGAACTATCCATTTTTCTTGTCAAAGAATATATCGAATGTCATTCTGGATCACCTTGTTTGAATGGAAATGTGAATGATTGGCTTTGTTTTCTAATTCTTGAAATAGAGAAAACCATATTCACAGGGATGCTTCCATATTCCACTTAATACAGCCAACAGTTGTATTATAACCAGCCATGATAAAAAAGCTGTTTAAAGTATGTCTTATTTTATCAGCTAAGAAATAAAAGAGAATTAGCTACTTAAAGAAGTAAGCAGCTTTTTGTCTATATTTTAAAGTTAAAAGTAAAAATAAATTTCTTCTTGGTTATTTCATTGTAGTGAAAAAATTTTAGATGCAATTTTTAAATCTAATATTTAAAGATAACTTTGTCTTCCTACTTTGAGCACGACCTTATTTCATTTTAGTTTTCCTTAGGAAAATCTTTTTAGTATCCCTGCTCATGTGCTTTTAGTGATACCATAGTACAATTTTTTTTAAGTTAATATTTACTTATTATCTTTTACCTTAATCTCTGATGTAATTTCTAGATAAGATCATTGAATCAAGAATAGCACCTAAAAATTGGAGTAAATACATTTCGAGCAAAGAAATAATTTATAGACAAACTGTTAGCTTTAGTGCATAGGTAGGTTTCTTTTTGTATATTTTGACAACTCAGAGATTTTTTTCTTGTACATTTAAAAATTTTTGGCCTGTGTTCAATATAGCAGCAATGTTACATTTTACAAATACCTACTAAATCTGCATTTGCAGGTATAGGTATATAATTTCATTTTAACAAGGCAAGCAGTATAAAACTTGCTTTATTATATCTAAATATTAATCAACTAAATTTGTTGTTGAAGTATGCACAAAGGTTGTACCTTATCAATGGTAATAGCATTTATAGTTATTAAGAAATTAGAAACTAAGAACAGAACGTTACTTCAGAAATAATATTCTATTAGTAGGAGAAAATAAACTATCTTTATGACCACAGATTTAGGGAAGACTTTCTTATGATCAAAAAGCATTGTTAAAGAACAAGATGGCTAGATTTGACTACATTAAAAATTAAAAGAGTTGTTCATCAAAAGAAACTGCAGAAAAATAAAAAGACAAGCTACAGAATGGGGAGATATTTGTAATGCATAAGCTAGTGAAGGATCAATAGAGAGAATACATCAAGAGTTCTTACATAATTCAATAAGAAAAAGATAGACAGTGAGTTTTTAAAAAATGCACAAAGGATTTAAAGAGGTTCTTCACAAAGAAAACATTAAAGTATCTAAGTAACATGTGAGAAAGTGCTCAACGTTATTAGTAATCAGGGACATGCAAAATAAAACTTTATTGATGTACCATTATATACAGATACATACTCAACATACTGGCAAAAAAAGAAATAAAAAAATTTTCAATATTGATGTTACCATGGATATGGAGAGAGAACTCTTACACACCGTTAGTAAAAAAGTAAATAATTGGTAAACAATTTGATATCCTTAAAATTGAAGACATATAACCCAGCAATTCTTTTACTAGGTTTATAACTTATAGAAACTTGTGGAGATATGTATGTATGTATGTGTGTGATATATATATTTATATACTGCATTTCCAAGAATATTTGTATTGTTCTCAAGAGGGACAAACTAGGAACAATCCAAATATCTATCAACAACAGATGAGTAAATAGTGATAGAATCACGTGGTGGAATTCTAATAGGCAATGAAAGTGAATGAAATACCTGCTGTGACATGTTGGTAAAAAATAATTGTAAAAGTCAAGATCGTTACTTTTGAGGAGAAGAATAGATCGTGATCAGGAATGGTGCTGCTGGAGGGAATCTTATGAGGATGCTGACAGTTTTCTTTCTTGATTTGGGTGGTGGTTATGCAAATTTTAACTGTATACATCAAATTATACTACATTTGTATTTTATGTATTTTTCTGAAAGTGTGCTATATTTAACATTTAAAAATTATTACAAGTAAAAGTGGAGTCCATTTTGTTCATTTTTAGCTCAGTTTATCAAATTTTTGTATTTAGGATGAGTAAGGATTAATTCCTTCTTTTCAGGAGCTCACAGTGAAGTATGGAGCATTTACATGAAAACAGGTAACTGAAAAACATTGTGATAATAGGTGTGAAGTGCCTCATGTCTCCAGAAGGGGACAGACAACTAGATGCTCCCACAGCCCAAGCAACACCTCCCAGAAGAGGCAGCCTGGCGTT
The DNA here is from genome assembly GCA_004026585.1 of Noctilio leporinus. Lineage (NCBI taxonomy): Eukaryota > Metazoa > Chordata > Mammalia > Chiroptera > Noctilionidae > Noctilio > Noctilio leporinus. The sequence continues at coordinate 25,889 of PVIW01009617.1, read as the reverse complement.
GTCGACACAGTGTGGATTTTAGTTAGATCTAAATTTGAATCAGTTCCCATACTATTACTTATTAATATTAGTCATTATTTAATTTCTGTGAGCCCAGTTTTTTCAATTATATAAAATAGTTCATTTTTGTTTGTTTGTTTTTTTGTGGCATTGTTTTAAGGATTAGAAAGTAAGTAAAGCATCTAGCATAGTATTTTGGTATCACAAGTATTCCTACAAATGAATAATGGTTGCTTTATTGTTGTTTTCATTAATAATATTATAATTAACATTGTTGATGAATGAATCAGAATTAGTGAGGTACAGAATAGATCAAATGGATATAGACTAAGTGAGAAAGAATATTAAAGCAAGAGAGGCCTAATAAACTGAAAAAATAGAGAAATATATCTGAGTTTTTCATTTGTTTTTTATTGAAGCATAACTTACCTATAGAAAAGTGCACAACTTTTTAAATATGTGTAGATATATGTAATTACTTCCCAATTCCCAGAACATTCTCTCATGCCCCTCCTAATCAATTCCTCCTTCAACAAAAGTAAACCACTGTTTCAACTCTAACATCATAGGTTGGGTGTGCCAGTTCCTGAATGTTATATAAATTGTATAATTCAAGATTTGCTTTATTTTTGAAGGGGTGTTGTTCTGTCTGTTGTTTTATATAGTAGTAATTGATTCTATTCCATGTCTGTAACATTCCATTGCGTAAATATTTTAATTTATTCTACATTAATAGCAATTTATGTTGGCTCCAGATTTGGTCTCTTATGAGTAAAGCTACCATACACATGTTTGTATCTTTTGGTGAACATTCACATTCCATTTCTGTCAGGTAGGTATAGGATCAGAACTATTGTCTGTTAGAATACGCATACATCCAGGTTGACTAGATCCTATCAATAGTTTTATAAAGTGGTTATGCCCCTTTATGTTTCCACCAGTAGTAACAGAGTTCCAGTTGCTCCACATTCTTACCTGTATTTGGTTAGTCCTTTTAATTTTAGCCATTTTGATGGAGTAACAGGTTTCTAACTCCTTGTGGTGGTGGAAGAGGATAGCAGGGAAGCAATATGCCAGCTAAAATCACTAACAAGCAAACTTGGTGAAAGTTGTGATCTAAAACTGTATTCTGCATTATTGATAATGGTCAATAGTGTGTTGTAGGCTTTAAGGTTTTATTTGTATCACTTTTTAAAATAAGTAATTTAAAAGTTATTTTAAGCTTCCACACATGGTAGAAAACAAAAGGCTTAGTAAGTATTTTGGCAGACCCCTTTTGGCTATTAGTAAATATACTTTTGTGACTGACTCCTTTAAAGACAAGATTATTTTGCATGTTTTTTAGGAAACCAACTTTATCCAGACTAAAGAGAGTTCCCGAGTGTAATACATTGCTTTGCTTACCTTGGAATTATCCTTGAAAACTTAGTGCACAATTTGGCAATATTTTTTTTAAGACCTTTGAGCATTTTTAAATGTTCTTTGTATTTTATGATTATAAACTACTTATTTGTCCTTAGTTGGGACTCAAAGTATTTTACCAGACTTAGAAAGCATTTTTGCTTTCTCTCTCAATAATTTTAAATAACTTGGCAGTCTCAGGGCCATTATTTTAAAATAATTATGTGATTTGCAGGTTTGAGGTATAGAGAAATTTTTAATGTGATTTATTTATTGGTTTTGAAAGATAATATACAACCTAGGTTTATAAATGCCCTTTTCCAACATTTGATACTTTCTGTGAGACATATTTTCATGTTAAAGTTTATTCGGACTTAAAACTTGTACTTTTGTTTTGGTTTACTGTTTTGCTTTTATAATAATATATGAATGTAGACATAATGAAGAGGTGTTTTTTTTAATCTAATAAATGGATTTATCTAGATTCAGTTGAATACAAAACTTCACTAAAGAGAATAAAGCAAACACTTGCTTTTGTGAAAATAAAACACGATATAATTTTTAAATTTAAAATATAGGCCCTGGCTGGTAGCACAGTGGCTAAGGCACTGGCTTGCGAACCCAAAGGTCACAGGTTCAATTCCCCAGCCAGGGCACATAACCAGGTTGCAAACCAGGTCTCCAGTCAGGTCTGTGGCTGGAGGCAGGTGAAACGCAACCATACATTGATGTCTCTCTCCCTCTCTGCCTCTCTCCCTTCCCCTCTTTCTAAATATAATGAAATAAAATCTTAAAAAAAAAAAAAATTAAAATATAGACTTCTAGAACATCTTTGTGCTTTTGTACATAAATTTAAAAGATCTTTGAAGTACTTTGTTTCAGGAATTGAGAATTCCTGATTACAAGAATTTATTGTTCTGAATAAATATTTTAGAATTTTTAAACTGAATTATGTAACTTTGGTTTTTTTACACTACAGATTAAAATTCTGATGTTTTTATTTAAAATCTTATGTAGGGGTTGAGTAATCAATCTCTTTACCAGAGGAATAGGAGTCAGGGAGGGGAGGAGATTCCTTCTTTATGATTACAGGGAAAAAAATTAATACTCTCTGATTTAGAAAAATTGATTGGATTTGTTTCTAGCTGATATAAACCAAATGCCGAATAAATGGTATCACTGAATGCTAGAAATGATTTTTAAATATATATATTTTTATATTTCATAAATATTCTTTTAAAATTTCTTTTAAAGATATTATTCAATTTTTTTAGAGAGAGGTTAAGGGATAGAGGCAGAGAGAGAAACACCAATGTGGTTGCCTTTCACCTGCTTCCAGATATGGACCTGGCTGGAGACCTGGCTTGCAACCTGGGGTATGTGCCCTGGCTGGGAATCGAACCAGCAACCTTTGGGTTCACAGGCTAGGACCTTATCCACTGTGCCACCAGCTAGGGCTTTAAATATTTTAATATAGGGTTTTATTGGACTCAGAACAAATAATTTTAGGGAAGAGTTAACATTACTTGCCCTCAAAAGTAGAAAGAACTTCATTAAAATGAGTATAGCTCCTTTTATGCCTGCCACATAAATCTCAGTATTAACATTTCTCTAATTGCACCCTTATAACATCAGTTTGTTAACTTTTAACAAAGTGTTACATTCATGTGTTAATCATGTTAATTGCAGGAATGTGTGCATGTTTATCCCAGTATATTCATGTATTTTAGATTAATTGTTTCAGAATTTACATAGCAGTAGTCAGTGACAGTGATAATAAGGGTCATTATTAATTGAATGTATACAGTGGTGCACATTGCGTGCATTCTCATTTAATTCTCATAATAAGCTCATTGTGAGATTTGTTTAACTCTGTTCCTCAATCAAGATTTATTGAGCTGGTCATCTTTTATCACCAATTCTGGAATTGTTTTCCAGTTTGGCAAGAGGTGTGAAAAGTATGTTGAATTGGTTTTATTAGGAAACAGCTCACTAGAAGAATAAAAGCTTTTTGAAGCCTAGATTCATGCAAAATAGTCTGGGAGCAAAAAAAAAGAGCTATTTAGCTTCATGTTGGTGGATTCATGGAAAGACTTCATTGCCTCTGAAAGCCTTAATATATTCTAAACAATTATACCAGATGTCTTAAAACTTACAGTAGCTTAAAACTCTGTGTTTGGTTTAGGTTTTTGTACTGACATACATCAAATGTAATATATATTTGTAATGGAATGATTTATCTGTATTTGCTTTTTAATGTTTATATATACTCAAAAGTACCAATATTGATGTAATCACAATTTTTTTTAAGGTTTTGAAAGAGGAAGGGAAGACATCTCTCAAAATAAAGATGACTCTTCACTTTCTATGTCAAAGAGCAAGGTAAATATTTTATAGTCCCTAAATATATGATTGTAACATTTTGCTAATATTTAAGATGAGGGAACTAACACAATAATCCTATCAAATTTTTATGAGATGGTTTTATGTTGGTATATCTAAACCACTTTGTGTGTACAAGGTGTATCCCGAAAGTACCTACCGTGCAAACTTTTAATTATATTGACATTGGCTCAATACTTTCGGGACAGACCTTGCATGCCAAAAGGAACATTTCACTGGGGCTGATTTAGTATTGTTTACTTGCACAGGTAGCCTGTTGATAACAGGTACCCTCTCTAGAGTTATATTGTTTCTGGTATGGTTGCTACAGCAGTACTTCTCAAACTGAAGTCTCAGAGTTTACCAAGTAGAAACTCTTGGGATTCACAGGGTTTTTTTTGTTTGTTTTTGTTTTGTTTTTTAGTTCCTAAGTATTTGGGTTTCATTCAATTGACAGTCAAACCAAAGGCCATAGATTTCTTTCACAGAATACCATAGTTCCCTAAATTAGTATTTCTCAAACTGGGATGCTTGTACATACCCTTAGGTCTGTTGAGATTTTTTTTTTTTTCCTTTAAAGTACTTGTTGAGAAACACTATGTGATGCCTTGGTTTTCCTATAGGTTTGTAATTCATTGGATTTCCTAATGTCAAGGGATTTGGCTTTTGCCTACTATTTCTGGTTAGGTTTAATAGCAGGAGAAGCTTTTTATGTTTGTGGAATCAAACCAACGACATGAAGTAAGAAAACCTATTTCTTAAGCTACTGAATTCTATGCTAGTCTCAGCAATAGGCTTGCTTTAAAAACTTGTGTTTTGTTCCTGTTCTTGGGAGCAGTTGAGAAGATTCCAGGATATGTTTTATGTATAATTTTACACAAATTTAAAAAATATTTTATTTATTATTTTCGGAGAGAGGCAGAGAGGGAGAGGGACATCAATTTATGGTTGCCTTTCACCTGCCTCCAGTTATGGACCTGGCTGAAAACCTGGCTTGCAGTCTGATTATGTGCCTTGCCTGGGAATTGAACCAGTGATCTTTGGGTTTGCAGGCTAGTGCCATACCCACTGTGCCATTAGCCAGGGCTTAATTTTACACAAATTTGATTTGCAGTTTTCAAGTATTCATTATATAAAGATCCAACTATCAAATTAAAAGTACTTAGGATGGAAGTTTAATAGTACATTTTGTATGTAGACAACATGTACATGAGAAATGCCTTGATCATTTTATATGATATGTGTAAAGAAAATTACAGAGGGAGTAATTATCTTTGGTCTGCCATGGCTAATAATACAGTGCAATTTATAGAATTTTAAAAATCTATTTTCAAGATGTTAATACCAGAATTGGTGAATGTATGATGTAATGGTAATTCTTCCTATTCAGAAGCCTGAACACTTAAACCCCAGACTTACTTACCACAGCTACCTGTATATATGTAGTCTTTAAGTGGTGGTGGGCAGGTGCACGGAAGGGGGATGGGGAGCCTAAAAAGAAAGTTTACATACCTTAGTGAAGCAGTAGGCTTTGGAACTGTCCTAGTTCCAAACAATAGCACCTAGTTGTACGTGACTCTTTAAATTTAAATTAATTAAAATTAAAATTAGAAATTAAGTTTCTCAATTACATTACATTGAACACATCTCAAGTGTTCAATGTCCATCCATTACTAGTAACTATGTCCTAGGTTTTGCTGCCTGTGTTTTCTTCATGATTTTTATGGTTTTGGGATTTAAAAAAGACATTTAAGTCTTTTTTGATCCACTTTGGATTTGTTCTCATGTGTGGTATAAGAAGGTGGTCTAGTTTCATTTTTTTGCATGTACTTGTTTCCTCAACACCATTTCTTGAATAAGCAAGTATGTGCTTGCTTCCTCTGGCAAATATTAACTGACTGTAAAGGTGTGGATTTATTCCTGGGCTCTCTATTTGTTCCATTGATTTATGTATCTGTTTTTATGCCAGGACCACACTATTTTGGTTACTATGGCCTTATAGTAGAATTTCATGTTAGGCAGTGTAATTCTGCCCACTTTGTTTCTCTTTCCCAGGATCTTGGTTGCTATGTAGGGCCTTTTGTGGTTCCATATAAATTTTTGAAATATTCTAGTTCTGTGAAGTACGTCACTGGAGTCTTGATAGGAATTGCGTTGAATCAGTATATTGCTTTGGATAGTATTGACATTTTATTTTATTTTTTAAGACTTCCTTCTTTCCTTCCTCCCGTCCTTCCTTCCTTCCTTCCTTTTTAGATAGAGTGGAAGGGAGGAAGAAAGAGAGGGAGAGAGACATCAATGTGTGGTTGTCTTTTGCATGCCCACAAATGGGTACCTGGCCCGCAACCCAGGTATGTGCCCTAACTGGGAACTGAACCAGCAACCCTTTGGTTTGCAGGCAAGTGCTCAATCCATTAAACCACACCAACCAGGGCTGGCCATTTTAATGATATTAATTCTCCCTATCCATTAACACAGAGTTTGCGTCTACCTACTTGTATCTTCTATTTCTTTCTTCAGTATCTTGTAATTTTTTGAGTACAGGATTTTTCACATCCTTGCTTAGGTTTATTCCTATGTATTTTATTCCTTTTGTAGCAGTTGTGAACGGGATTATTTTCTTAATTTCCTTTTCTGTTAGTTCATTATTGGCATATGAAAATACAACTGATTTCTGAATATTAGTTTTGTATCCTGCTACTTTATTGAATTCATTTATCAATTCTAGCAGTTTTTTAGTGGAATCTCTAGGATTCTCTATGTACTGTATCTTGTCATCTGCAAATAAGAAGTTTTACTTCTTCCTTTCCAATTTGGATGCCTTTTATTCCTTTTGTCTGATTTCTGTTGCTAGGACTTCCAGTACTATGTTGAATAAGCAAGGTGAAAGTGGACATTGTTATCTTGTTCCTGATCTTAAGGAGAATGCTTGTATTTTTGCCCATTGAGTTTGATGCTGGCAGTGGGTTTGTCATATATGGCCTCTATTATGTTTAGGTACAATCCCTTTACTCCTACTTTGCTGACTTTTTATCATAAATAGGTGCTGGATTTAATGAAATGTTTTTTCTATATCTATTGATGTGATCATATGGTTTTCATCCTTCGTTTTGTATTAGTAACGTATTTTAAAATACTGTAGAACTCTTGGTCACTGGGTCTTTTTCTTTCCTTTTTCAGAACTAACTATACATATACATTATGGCAAAGATTTATTGATGTATGTATGATCTAATTTGTCAAGTTATTGTGACACCCTTCTGGCCTGTTGATTCCTTATACACTAGAATCTTTTAGGAACTAACAAGCCAGAGCTTGTTATATCTGGGAAAAAGATTCCCTATTATTTATGAAGATAAATCTTAAATTTGAGTCTGACTTACATATGTGTAGTTTTAAAAGGTGAGAAAATCAATGCAATGAGATGGCTAAGAGCATGAGACTGGGAATTAGCTAGGCTAGGGCACAGATCCAGCTTACCTACTTACTAGTTCTGTGTGACTTCAGGAAGTTAGTTACTCTATCTGTTGGCCTTCATTTCCTTATTAGCAGAAGGGGGATACTTCTATTAGCTCATGGGATTGTTTGAGGATTAAATGAGGTAGTACACATAAAGTATTTAGCATAGTCTTTGGTAAAGAGTAAACAGTTATTAATTTTCATTAACTTTTAAGCTAATACTATTAGTATTTGTCATTTAATAGTATCTAAGAAGTACACTATATTATAAATCTTCCTATTAAGCTATGGGAAATAGAAACTTCACATTGTACATTAATCTATTAAGTATTACTTTTTTTGTTTTTTGGTTTAATGTAGATTAGTTTTTAAATGCAAATACTGTACAAAGTGGAAAATCAGTATTTGAAAATCAATATTTGTCTGAATCACAACAATGAGAAGAGTATTACATAGCTTGAATCTTAATGTGTTTATGCCATATGTGTGGAATAAATGAAGGTTTTAATTATTTGTTTTGTTCATTTTTATGTGATTTTAGTCTGAATCTAAACTTTATAATGGCTCGGAGAGGGACAGTACAGCTTCAAGCAAGCTCACAAAAAAAGAATCTCTCAAGGTTAGTTTCCAGTCATTTCATGACTAACATTGTGCTCTACAGGTGCTTTTGAAAGTAGGCTAATAAGATAAATAAATGGTCTTCTTGAAAGAAGAAGATCCAGACAGGCACACACAAAATTATCAACTTCTGTATGACACTCTGAAGTCAACTGAAAAGGCTGCATGATGACTTTCCCAGAGCTCTTTCAGGCCATATGTGGCCACTGCAGGAGCTGAGGACTAGTGACTTCTGCAAGGTTCCTGCAGTAAGGCACGTCACTGCATGTGGGACACCTGATGGGAAGCTCTTGTACCCTTTGAAACTCCAGTGTACAAACTGCTGGGTCATGAGCTGAATTTGGCCCATTGGTACAGTAATTCCTTACTTAACATTGTCAGTAGATTCTTGAAACTGTGGTGAATGATGTATGACAAAACCAATTTTACCATAGGCTAGTTAATATAAGCAAGAGTTAATTAATGGTGATAGCATCTCATCACCATTATAACAAAACAATGTTGGACAAAATGTTATTTGAGGACCTGCTGTATTTTTTTCTTTTTGACCTACAAAGTGTTTTAAATTCAATAATCACCAGTTCAGATTCCCAGATTCTCTTAAGAAGTGTGCAATATGGGGCCTGCCTTCCAGATTGGCCACAGATCTGGACCCTCAGGAACACATGCTTTCCATTGACTCTGATCCCTGTGTGGTCTCTTTTACCCCACCCCCATTCCCTATCTGATCTTGTATGTATTTGCAATTTCGTATTAAACCTACTGTTAATTCAGGTATGCCTGATTATAAACACCAAAAGTTTGCAGTTTTTTGGGTGTAGAATTATTAAAAGTTTCTAATTGTAATTAGTCTCTTTGCCATTAACTGAAACTAGGAAAAGTTTGTGTGAGAATTAAAAATACAGATATATCACTGATAGGTTACCACTGCCCATTCATTGTCATAACAACAGAGCAATAGTAAGACTACATTAATTCACTGCTACTTTCCCATATGATCTCAGAACTGACTTAAGAAGGTAAAACCTTGATATTTTGAGTGAGATAACTTCCTTATGGTTTCTTAATTATTTATATTTTATATATTAATATCAGGAAAGAGCAAAATTGTCAGTTGCAAACAATTGCTGCATTGTTCATAATACGAAAAATCTGCTAACAGATTTCCATCAGTATGAGAATATTAACATATTAAGAAAAATTTTAGATTCAATATAGCATGGTATGGTTAAGAGCATGTATTTTAGAGCCATTCTGCCTCGGTTTGAATCCTACCTCCATGACTTACTAGCTAGCTGTGTGATCCTGGACAAGTTAGTACTTGTGCCTCAGCTTTATCTTTTGTAAAATAAGGATACTAATAGTCCTACTTTCCAAGGTTATTGTAAAGGTTAAATGAGGTAACATATATAAAGTGCTTAGAACTATTACTGGTACACAGAATATACCCAGTAAATATTAGCTCCTATTATTTATACTAGGAATTCTATGTAGCAATTTGAAAAATGAGATAGACATGAAAATGCTCCAAACTATTATTGAATTGGAGAAAAAAAATATGTTTAAAAGTTTAAAAACAAACACAAAAGCTATATAGTTTTATAAGTTGTATACATAGAAAAGGCCTGAAAGCATAGTGTTTTCAAAAAAAGTTAATGGTGGTCAATTCTGTGGATTGGAATAGGATAGTGTATAATAAAGATGGCATTTTAGTATTATTTGTGTTGTTTAACATTTTTACCATGAGAATATATTGACTTATTGTTGTGTAATTTTACAACAGGTAAAATTCTTTAAAAAGATACAGAGAACTGGACTAGTGATCAGAATAAAACTTAGGTTTTAACCTCTAAAAAAATTTCTACCAGTTCCCAAGAAAAACAAAAATGTTTTTCTAATTCTAACAATTAGAATTTTATACTCTGTGTTCTATATCTAAAAGTTTTAAAAGAAATTGCTCATTTCTAATTTTTCTATTATTTCTGTAAAATAGGTGCAAAAGAAGAATTACCGAGAAGAAAAGAAAAGAGCCACAAAGGAGTTACTCAGTACAATCACAGATCCTTCTGTTATTGTTATGGCTGATTGGTTGAAGGTCAGTTTATATTTAATCTTTTGTTACCTATTGGCATAGGAAAGCCCAGAGTGCACTAAAACCTACAAGATACAAATAACTGCTAGCATGATTGTTTTTTCACTGACAAACTATTAATTGTGTCCCAGAGGTCCTCTGTTCCAATCCTAATAAGGAGAAGGAACCTTAATGTAATCTCTTCTGACACAACATCAAATATGCATAGCAGTTCTTTTAAAAGGGCTTTTTAATTTTATGACATTATGTAGTCTAATCAATATGCTGTGATTTTTTGCTTGCTTTTAAAATTATTAGTATTATTGTAGACTTGGTATATGCATTATTGAGAAGATATGAGACAAAGTTAATACTAAAATTATCATTTGAAAAGGATTAGTGTTCAGAGAATGTACATGTTGCTGTTCCCATACCTCATCTTTTCTGGCCTCTGGTTATTCCCCGCTTATTTTTATTTCTTTTTTGTAATCTTAGTCACTCTGCCCTCTTAGTCATATTTGAAGGATATTTGATAGTAATCTTTCAGGCTAAGGTTAACTTTAAGAATCATCTTGTGAGGATCCTGACTCCCAAGAAGTTTTAGTACCTGGCATTGGCCAAAAAATTACCCCAGGCCTGAAAGCCTTTCACTTTCCCAAAGAGTTGAACAGAGGTGGTATAACCGCCAACCTAAAATCCATATAGGACGTGTCATTGCAGTTCTTTTTTTTTTTCTTATTTCTTCATTTAATGTAAGTCAGGCTTTTTATATTTTTATTCAAGAACCGCGTAGGGCCCTAACATTATTAACTTCATAATCCCTTATTTACAGTTTTGACTATATAAATACTGGATTTTCCCTGTCGAGCCCCAATTCCCAAATTCAGAAAAGTCTTCCCACACCAACCCACCTCACGGAGGTTCCTGCAGTCCAACACTTGTTCTGAGCCCAGGGTCCGGCCCTGCCCAGAACTACGACCTCCCACCACGCGCGTCCCGACACAGCATCCACGCACATTGCAGGGACAGAACAGAACTCTCCCCCTTCCCACCACCAATCTCAGGCTGCCGGGATCATTGGCACAAACAAACCAGCACAACCAGGGCCTTGCCACGCCCAGAGCCAGGACACGCCCAGCCTCCTCATTGCAATTCTTTTACTAACATAGGAATCTAGTGATGGTTTCCCTGATAGTTCAAGTAATGCTAAGGTCTTCAATCTTGTGCTGAAAACACCGTCTAATTTTGGCTCTACTTAAAAGACTTGAACCTTCAGATCTCACTTGGGTTTTTTAAGGCTAAACCTACTCTTGCCTTTGACATTGGTTTTCCCCAAACAACTCCCTGAAACTTCCCAACACATCCCCTGGCTGACTTTAAGTCTCACCTTCATTTTGATAATTTGCCATTCATGTTCTACTATCACATCTCCAAGATCCAGAATCATATCATAATACCTCTTATCTTTCCATCTCTTTTACATATACTCATACATTTTCTTAAAGATTTTCTCTTTTTTCATGCCTAGCATCAAACTCCTCCTTTCTAAGTTTTTCTTGTTTAGAGTTACTGTGATATGCCTATTCAGGGACTCTGGGAGCCCTATTATTTCATAATTCATGTTAGTGCATTTAAAGAACAGATGTTTTACAGTAAATAAGACAGAATAATTTCTAGTTTTTAATCTCATTGTTATATTAGAATCTTTTTCAGTGTTGTGAATTCAGTGACTTGCATAGAAGCATTTTTAATGAAATAGGAAAAACCATCTATAGACTTTTTTTTGACATAGCATTAAACCCTAGAGTGAGGAACATTTTATAAGGCTAGAAAATTTCTGTAACTTGTGTTTTAAATTTACCCATGAAGTTTATATGGCACACTTTATGTAAGTACTTAGAATGCAATAATTTAGAGAAGGTAACTTTAGGGCTGGTTATTCTTCCCTCCCTTGACCATTTACTGAATATTTAGGGAATGAATTCCTAGTGTGTACTTGCAGTATTCTCAGCACTCTTTAAGGTGATAAATCTTAAAAGGTAGAATAATCTTATACTAACAGGATAAATCATAGCTGTTTTAGATGCTAAGAATCTCAATATCAGAAAAGTACATATATATTTCCCTGTGAGAGAAAAGTATATTTTAATAGCCCCTTACCTGACATAGAAGGTTAGGAAAACCATTTTACTTAGTGCAGTATTTTGAAACTGTTGACTCAATTCTCCCACTAGAATTTAAGATCTTCAGAAGCAGGAATCATGTTATTTTTTAAACTTTATTTTTATTGGTGCTATTACAAATGCCCCCCACCTTGTCCACTCCTACCCCCTTTCCCTCTTGCCGTCACCACACTGTTGTCTGTCTGTGGGTTATGCACATATGTTCTTTGGCTAATCCCTTCACCTTCCTTCATCAAGTCCCCTTATCCTCCTCCCCTATGACAGATGTCAGTCTGGTCCACGTACCCATGCCTCTGTCTCTTATTTTGTTTGTCAGTTTACTTTGTTCATTAGGTTTCACATATAAGTGAAAGAGATAGTTTCACATATAAGAGATCATATGGTATTTGTCTTTCACCAACTTGCTTAATTCACTTAGCATAATAGTCTCCAGGTCCATACATGCTGTCACCAAAAGTAAGTTTATTGCCCACTTTTTAAAAAAAATTAGTTCTTGTTATTTATTAGGTCTTAATATATCCATTGACTCTAACATGTATATTTTTCTGAAAATTTTAGATGAAAACATTCTTTTTGCCATTACTTAGTTTGTATCTTATGAAAGGAGAAAGAGAAAAATAGAGCTTTATTCATTTTTTTAAATTTAATTTTATTGTTGTTGTATTACATCCACCCCATTTCCCCTCACTTCTCCCCCATTCCCCACCCACCCACTCACCCCCATAGTGAGCCCCAACCCTACTTGTAGAGCTTTATTTCTTAAACTTATTTTCTGCAGATTCGTGGTACTCTAAAGAGCTGGACCAAGTTGTGGTGTGTGTTGAAACCTGGGGTGCTACTGATCTATAAAACTCAAAAAAATGGTCAATGGGTAGGAACAGTCCTTCTGAATGCCTGTGAAATCATTGAGCGTCCATCAAAAAAGGATGGCTTTTGTTTCAAACTTTTTCATCCTTTGGAGCAGTCTATTTGGGCAGTGAAGGTAAGCATTTATTGTATAGGTAGGTGAAGGTAAAGCTGGCAATCTTTGGGTGGAACTGAGACAAATCAGTTCATCTACTGAGTGCTGTCCTCTGCCAGCACTCACACATTTATTTCTGTTTTCAAGGCCATCATTCCCCTGTTTCTACCTATAGTGAAATGCACACTTCCAAGTCCTTTTTACCTTTACAATTTAACTTAGCTCTCCAAAAAATGTTTTCTAATTTATATTATACCTCTCTTTGCCATGGAGATTTAGTTGGTACTTTAAAAAAATTTTGCAATGAATCTCACTTTATAATATTGTATCATGTTTACTGTGTTTTTCTTTTAATCAAAATTGTAAGATCCCCTGGAACAGAAGCTGTGATTTATTTCTCTGTTTTTTCCAGGAGTGATGTAAATATGTGATAAGAGAAAGCCTATAAACCATCCTAGGCCTACTCTTTTTGAGAGAGGCAACTTTCTTTGATGATGAAGCCTTAAATGCTTTATTACTAATAACCATGATCATAGTCACTCTTGTATTATAATAGCAGAAACTTAATCAGGAAAATAGAAATGCTTTATTTGATTAACTACCAAGAAATTCTACAAAGAGTAGATATGGAGGACACACTAACTGAATAAATGAGTCTACTTTAAATTTTTACAAAGCAATCATTGTTTTCATTTGAATAAAGGGTTTAGGACTCTATTCAGAAAAACCACCTAATTGAAATGAGGACTGAGTAAAAGTAGGTTCAGCTTTTAAATATTTTTGATATTCCTTAATTAGGCAGTATACATATACCCAGGAAAACCCCTGGACTTCTTACCTTTATTTCAATAGTCTGGAGTCGGGAATAAATTTAGGATTACAGTTAGTTTCATTATGGATTTAGATATTTTCCATAGGGGAAAGAATTTAAGCCATACAACCTTTATGGCTTAAATGTTTGTATATCATGCGATTCTCAAGTGAAAAAAATTACTTTCAAAATCATTTATATATTGCATTTATTCTTTACTGCTACTGTAAGAAATTTAAGAAATTATTAAAATCATATTGATTCTTTTTTTTAATTTTGATCCTGCATCTTTACTTTCTGATGTTTATGTACATCTTGAAGTTCATTTTATTCCTTGATCTGACAACTCAAAATTTGTTTTTTCTATCAAAATTATACTATAAATTAAATCCTCAGATTAAAAAAAAAATTACTGATTGATTGAGAGAAGGAAACAGGGATAGAGAGAAAGAGAGAAATCTGTTGTTTCACTTGTTTATACGTATATTGGTCTATCCTTGTATACACCTGGCCTGATATTGAACCTGCAACCTTAAATGTATCAGGACAGTGTTCTAAGCAACTGAGCCATCCCGCGAGGACTTTTCAATCCTCAGATTTTTCTATTCCACATAAGAACTACGTCCACCTAAGATTAGCCTTGGTGATACTAATTACTATACAGCTCTCGATGTTGTGTATTTCTAAAACAGATAATTCCAGCCAATAATAAATAACGAAATTAGTTTTTCTTTCCCCTTTCTGGGAAAATAAAATTAGCTTTTATAGTTGGTATTCATAAACAAGTATATCACTGGTTATAAAATGGAGCTTTATTTTTTCCCTAGACCTAGTAAAAATTCTTTTTTCTTTTATTTATAAATTATAACTATATTTCCACCTACTTCCTTATAGGCTTCTAGAAATTAAGTATTTTCTAGATTACCTGTTAAATTAAAATTTTGTCTAATATGGTAAAATTTTGGTTTCCCTTTAATATGTGAACAATTTACAGAAATAGTGTTTAGTGACAACTATAAGTTGTTCAGTTTTTTGGTATGGAGGGAGATTTGTTAGAGGAGGAAAACTTTCCTAATACTCAACATTGACTTTCTCAAGAACCATGAAATTAAAGCTTGTTTGTTTTTAAATTATAATCCATGCCTAACTTGAATTGTTACTAGTGATAATGGATAATGTAAAGTCGAGATCTCATAATATCGTATGCCTTTTATTTGCTTGTTTTTATTTTATCTGGTTACTTTAAGGGTCCAAAAGGCGAAGCAGTGGGATCCATTACTCAGCCCTTACCTAGCAGTTACTTGATCATCCGAGCTACTTCTGAGTCAGATGGTAAATACAGGTTTTAATGGATTGGAGTTTGGTCTCATTTTTAAGGGTTTATTTTATAAACCACTGTGTATTTTACTTCAGGAAAATTCTGTCTTTAGCATGGTATGTGCAGTAGAAGTATTGTAATTAGAAATTGCTTAAAACACCCAATATATCATTAACTTGGTAGACAGTAAAGGAATCTGATAGGAAGGAAGCATTGGATAATTTTGTGATAAATTAGAAGCCTAGAGTTTTCTTCTTAATCTTCCATGGACCTTTTAAGATCTTTTTTGACTTGGTTAGTATTCTCTGTGGTAACTCATTAAATTTTATTGTTTTAGAGATACATTTGTGTACCATTTATATTTTATTAATATTTATAAAACACGTATACTATTATAAGCTATTTTTTAATCTAAGACATTTTTCTGTACTTATTAACTTAATAGTTAATTTCTGGAGCAAATTAACAAAATTTATTTACTTCAAATCAAGGTAATTTTAAAACCTTAATAATTGATAATGGATTTCTACTTCACTTTTAATGTTTCATAGTTAAGACTAGCCTAGCCTAAGGAATCTGATAATGTTCCAAAGTTTACTTTGACCAGATAATTACTTTTAAAATTAAGATATCATAGGCATGAGTTTTGTTATGAAAGTATTTTAT
Organism: Noctilio leporinus; assembly: GCA_004026585.1. Classification (NCBI taxonomy): domain Eukaryota; kingdom Metazoa; phylum Chordata; class Mammalia; order Chiroptera; family Noctilionidae; genus Noctilio; species Noctilio leporinus. The sequence goes on along the minus strand of PVIW01009617.1, from coordinate 10,019 downwards.
TTGGATATTTTCAGCAGATGTTGAAACAAATATATATGAATTTTAAGTGAACTAATATTTTTTTCTGCTAACTACAATTCTAAATTTTCATTTAAAAAATGATGTTACTAATGTTTCTACTAATTAATATGGCAATTAATGATAGCATTGTGCAGGCATTTTCCTTACGTAAAATTTTTCATACATATAAGTAGAATGGATGCTAAACCTGGGGATAGACCTACTATCACAACAAAGCATTATTTTAAATAGTTCATTTATAATGCAAACAGAACCCCTTCAGTATATTTTATGTTCTTTATTTTGTACCTTCAAATTATACTACCTATTAATGTTCTAAGATTTTCAAAATAAAATACATGTATTTTCATTAGGTCTACTTAACCAATATGTACTATATTCTATTCATTTATATTCAGCAGTTTCTAAATACTATATCATACTATGTGAAATCACTTGATAAACTGAAATATTAGATTAAAAAATCCTTGTATAAGACTTTATGTACAAAATAACTTTTTTTCAGTGCATTTTCTCAAAGAAATAATAGTATGCTTATAGGCTAATAGTGTTAAATTAAGATGAATGCTAGTTTTTCTAGTTCCTGAATTATACTGCTTATGAATCTGTTCTTCTAGGAAGGTGCTGGATGGATGCTTTGGAGTTGGCTTTGAAATGTTCTAGTCTTCTTAAACGTACAATGATCAGGGAAGGAAAGGAACATGACCTGAGCATTTCATCAGAGAGCACACACGTGACTTTGTATGGCTTACTACGTGCCAACAATCTCCACAGTGGTGACAACTTCCAGTAAGTAGATATTGCCCCTAATTTGGTAATTATTTTAGAGACCATGTTGTTCACTAGGTAAGCTGGCAGGCCTAGAATTTTTGTAGTGTATCTAGGATTGAAACTTGGCTGTCTTCTTCTCATTATGTGAGTAAGGCCTAATTTAAGATTTGTTCAGTACAATGATAAGGTATAGAAAGTTATTTCCTTGAACCTAGCTAATGTGAATTACTTGTTATTTCACAAATGCAGCCATGCTATCTATCTTGTCTTTGTGCGTGTTTGTTCCCCTCACTAAGAATGATTTCTAGCCCTCCTTGCTCTTTTCTCTTACCACAAAACTATGTATTCTTCAAGAGCAGTCTCAAATATTATATCTTATGCGAAGACTTTCATGCCTCTTAACCATGAAATACAATCTGCTCTACTATTGCTGTTCTATAGCACTTTTTTTTTTCTTCTGGTAATAGCACCAGACTTATTCTTCCTGGTATTTGTGGAATTCTCCTTTTATATTATGTTTCAAGTTGGAACTGTATTTTATTGTGGTTTTATCCTCTGAAGCATTTAATATTAAATGCTTGTAGTTGATACTAAAAAAATATTTCTCCAGGGAAACTCAATACTTTGCTTGAGGTTCAGATCCCTTTTGTTGCTTTGTGAGGAAGACATTAGACTTCCCCTTTTCTTCCCTTGTCCCAATGCTCAGTTTCTGCTCTTCAGCCACTTATTGCTATCAGTGTTGGGTTATTCTCCTCAAAGTTGTCAGTTGATACTCCCCTCCATGTAACCTGAGCTGAACATTTATTTTTCATTATCCTTTTGCTTGACTCTTTTTCTTCCCTCTCTTTGAAAACCTGTATTACCTGACTTTTGATGTCCTTTTTATACAGAATTACAATCTGGAATTCTATCTTAACCCTCAGAACAAAAGTTTGAATGGGATTAGACTGGGGATTGGAGCACAATTTAAATAGATACAGGTGTTTCTTGTGGCCTCTTGCTGAAAATTTTTTCACGAAGTTCTTTAGCTATAAACTGTTCATTATTTTTATTGCATACTGGGTAATCTTTAAATGCTCTCATTTGGGGTCTTAAAAATTCACCTGCTTCACCTATTTATTTATTAAAGTTTTAGAGCCTCTTTTCTGTGTAAGATACTATACATTTTTTTGTATAATTTACCACATTGTAAATAGGTAGATGAATCTGATAGGATCCTAAGTTTGAATCTAGTAAAATAGTTTATTAGCTATGATTCTGAAGAGGTGCTCTGTATTGTTTAAAACCTATAAAATGCCAGATAGCTGTAAATATTAGGAAGAAAAGACTAACATAAACAGCCAGAGGAGAGATGCTTTCTGGTAATACTGGATCAGAAGAATTTACAGGATGAAAACATAGCATCCTTGTAGGGAATTAGGGAGAGGGTCAATATAACCAATTTTTACAAAAGTAGAATCAATATATCAACATGTTTATTTGGCTATATGACAGAGAATGAGCTGGGAGCTGAAGATGCAGAGATGGGAGGATGGGAGCTTAGCTTCAGAACTTAAAGTCTGCTTGGATATAAGGGACAGGCAGTGGGTGAAGTTAAAGAAGATTACCAAGCTTTAAACCTGAGTAACAGGGAAGATAATGGTAAGATAAAACAAAGGACAATGCTTGGGAGATAATAATTTATTAAATATTGTACATCTTGAGAATACATGTACATGTCGAGGTCCCAGGACATCAATGATTTCAGCCAAGCATTTAAAAACATGGATCTAAAGCTTATTCCTATATGCATGGGTTTGGAAATAAAATAGAAATTGGATAGCTTGCCAAAGGAGGGAAAGGATAGAGAAAATAAAAAAGCCAAGGAGGGTGAATATATTTAAGGGTAGAAGGAAGAGCTTAAAAAGTACAACTACAGTTATATGTGGAACCCAAGCATTAAGACTATTTCAAGGACAATAATCATGACCTAAGTCAGTAATGCAGAGAAGTCACAGGAAGTGATGATTAGATAAGCCATCATTGATAACCTTTAAGGGAACAGATTCACTGGATTTAGGGGAGTAAAAACCAGATTGTGAGAGGTTAAGGAGAGAATAGATGGTAAAATAGGAGAGATAGCAATTTTAGACTACTTTTTAAAATATATGATCATTAAGGGAAAGAAGGAAAATAGCTATATGAAAATGAATTTCTATTAGTAATTCTCTGATTAAAATTCAAACAAATGAATATTTTAGAAAAATATAGACTAACATAGAAATCAAATAGGATTTCTTTGCTCTGACACTATCTCAGCATTGCTAAAATATCAATTTTATCATGCACTCATTTGTAAAGTACTTTAGTGTTCATTCCTATAAAATTTTTGTGGTAAATAATAAATTTCTAAAAGAAAATAATTGACTCTGGAAATTAGGTTATTTTAAAATTCACTTTTGTACACATTATTAACCCTAAACACTTTAGGGTTAGTGTAAACAGAGTTGGTTATAGCTTCTTATCAATTTTAGATTATAGGTTCATTTCTTTAGGCTAATATTTTCAGTTCCAATTCCCCTTGGACCTTTTTCTCTAGATTAAGCTTATCAGTCAAGTATTAAATACATATAGTTACTTACCTTCTACAGTCTCTCATCTTATTCTTAGACTTATAAGTAACTTTGGAGACCTGTACAGGTGAAAAGTCATACTTTATTTGAGTTCACTTGAAAACCTATCTGATGATCTTGACTTGAAGTTTTTCTTTAGACCACAAGTAACAGTGAGGTTGATCCAAATGATGATTTCAAAACCAAGAAAAAAATCTAGCAAGAGGTAGTCTAAAATTTTGCTTTTGGACAATTTTAGCCCCAAGTGGTAGAGAGTCAAAGAACTCAGTGTCATATTTTTTAACATTTTTTTCAGATTTTGACTTAACCTATCTGTGCCATTTATTGATCTGTAAAGTGATAATAATATTACCTCTCATAAGATTACTTTGAGGATTAAATGAGTAAAACTATATAAAACACTTAAGAACAGTGCCTGTCACATAGTAAATTCTCAGTAAATGTTTCATACCATTCTTATTTACAAATTAAATATTCTTAACCTCTTTTATTCTTCCTTCTAATAAATCCCTTTCTTAAGGTTAAATGACAGTGAAATTGAAAGACAGCATTTTAAGGACCAAGATATGTATTCTGATAAATCTGATAAAGAAAATGATCAAGAGCATGATGAGTCTGACAATGAGGGGCTGGGGAAAAGTGAAGAAAGTGACACAGACACATCAGAAAGGCAAGATGACTCATATATCGAACCTGAGCCTGTTGAGCCTTTAAAAGAGACCACCTACAGTGAACAGAGCCATGAGGAGCTGGGGGAGGTAAGCCTGTGATTTTCAGAGATTGGGGTTTCCAATTCTTGAAAATTTTCATGTGGAATTTAATATATATTATTTATTTGACCTATAATTTATTTTCCCAAGAGAATGTTTCTGTGATGCATATTTTATTTTAAAAGTTGCATGTATATGAAATATATGAGGATTTATAAAACTAAAAACAGTACTCATACAAATACGCATATATTAAACTTAAGGTTTACATTTTCTTCAAGTGTGCTTTTGAGATAAGGTGCTGCTAGATGTCCTTGCCAGGTACAAAGTAAATTGCAAGAAAACATGAATTTATCACTTTCTTGTTACTGCTAGCGCACAGAATTAGTAATAGTATAATGGAGTATAATATTTTTATAATGGATTCTTTGTTCATGAGTGTATCATTCACTTTGATATTTCTTGGAATTTTCATTTTTACCTAAATTTCATAGCTATAGACTCTATTATTTAATGGGTTATTTTCACTTTTTAAGGATGCTTAGAAGGATTAAAATAGTTCAGATTTTCAACATTAGCTATACCTCTATGTGTCTGAAATGAATATAATATTTCACTATTTTTGTTAATTGCTAAAGGCAGGTGAGGCTTCTCAAACAGAAACTGTGTCTGAAGAAAACAAAAGCCTTATCTGGACACTGCTGAAACAAGTCCGTCCTGGCATGGATCTGTCCAGGGTGGTTCTGCCTACATTTATTTTGGAACCTCGTTCTTTCCTGGATAAACTTTCAGATTACTACTATCACGCAGATTTCTTATCTGAGTAAGTAGATTCTTACTTCTTAAAATAGAAGATAAAACTTCTATTTCCAAAGTTTTATTCAGTAGTTCTGCCTTACCAAAATTGGGCTCTATGAGATATCACTCTCGTCTCCACCACTTCTATACTTAATGTTAATAAGAGGCATATTTAATATGTAGGTGTACTGTTTTCAGTTGAATTGAGAGATCAAAAGGGGAGGACATGCATTCTACCCCTCACCAAATAGCACTGCTACCATAGTCTCCCTGGGTGTTTACTAACACAGGGAGAGATGGGTGGCATTCTTCGTTCTCCCACACTTTAGCCTTATGCTGGGGCTTGTGCTTTTGTTTATACTTACTCCTTGGCATGCTTGTGAGACACATACAGCTTGTCTGATCTGCAGTGCCCAACAGTCGCTGGCTCTTGGCACAAATCTCCACTTCCATCTTTGCTTTTTTCCTGCCAGCTGATTCTAGGCATAATTCTGAAGAAGGCAGGCATAAAGGAGGTAAGACAGGAACCGTGTCTACCCCTGTTCCAACAACAGTTGTTTGGAGAACCAGTAAAAGATAACAACTTTGTATACGCCTTTATAAGTTCCACCTGCCACCCCCATTCCAGCTATAGTGGTGTCTCAACGCACTGGGTTTTCTGAAATTCTGTGTCCTGACCCTGTCACCTGATTTTTAGACTGTATCAATATCCGTATTCAGTTTATTGGTGGCATTATTAGTCTATTAGTTGTATTAGTAACATTGCAAAAATCATAAATCAATCAAAAGATCATCGATAAGTTGTGGGAGATTTTTGCAAATTAAATCATAGGCAAAGTGCTAATCTCCCTAAAATAAAGGGTGCTCATAAAAAGTGATTGAAAACGATCAACAATTTAATAGAAAAGGAGAGGAAGAAATGACTAGTTTAAAAATGAAACAGAAATAGTCCTTAAATGCGCATACCTCACACAAAACAAGAAAAATGCAGATTCAAACCAGATACTACTTTTCATCCATCACATTGACCAGAAGTCTAAAAGCTTTTATACCTCACTTGTGCCTTATATCTTATAATATTTCTTTTCTTTTATCTGTCTCGAAGTTCATTTCTCTTGGAGTTTGAGGTAAAGTCCTTTGAATCACAGTAAGATCTTGAGAGATTTGCCTTTTTCCCAAAATGGAAGATTGCACTTCTCTGGTCACGTGCTGTTTAATTGCCAATGCTGTGTGCAGCCTTACACTCTTACACTGCAGGGCGGTGCAAGCCAGCACAGTGCCTTCCAGAATTATAGATGCATTAAGCCCTTTGATCCAGCAATCTTATGGAGCTACAGATGCAAGCTCCACATATACAAATGACATACTGGGTTGGCCAAAAAGTCTGTTTATTTTTTTCCATAAAATAAAAGGCACATTTTTCATTTTCACCAATTACTTTTTTGACTTGGATATTTTGAGTATGTGAACTATCTCCCACTATTGGCCTCTAGTGGATAGAGGTGCTGTTAAACATCTTGCAATGCATCAGACAGCCCCACAGCAAAGAATTATTTGGCCAAAATGTCAATAGTACCAGGAAACTTCTCAAACGATTTTTGATGCATTTAATCAGTCACAGCACCTTCTCCATACAATCCACATATCTTTTTATGAGTTTCAGTTACATTTTCACCTGTCTTGAAATAATAAACTATAATATACCAAAATATTATGTATTTTCTTCCATCTTCAATATTAAAGTGGCTGTACAAAAATCCACCAATTTTGATGTTTTTTTTAATGCACACTGATATGACAGCTGTCACAATACAATCTAACAAAATTGTTTTGAATGAAGTTAAAGGCAGCTAAGCACCTCTACTAGAGCCATCTTATGAGAAGAAATGTAAGGGAGTTTTTGGCCAAGCCCATAGTACAAGATGAGTAGATACTCAACTGTCTGGCCACAGCTGACTGGTTAGATAATGTATATGGCTTCCACGCTTAAGAAAGAACCCTATAAACTGATAAGGAGGGATCTTCAGCATTGTGTGTATGTGTAAGTCAAGATAAGAAGAGGACATTCAGAGGGTTGTTACGCATCAAAAAGTGCAGTCTTTTAACTCGGCACAATTGTCAGTAAGCTTAGGCCTCGCCTCTTTCACCTTACACTTCATCTTCCAAAATAGCCACACCAGCCCTTCAGACATGCTTGAAAGGTATATAATAAATAGTTAAATTTTTAACTAAATAAAAAACAAATCAACTTCATAGTAGAATTCACTTCTGACATATACAGGAAGTATTTTGCAAAGTTTACAGCATCACCAAAATGGCAAGGGGCCACTTGAGTCAGGACCTCTACATATTTTTTCTTTAAAATGAAAATTATACTGGTAGAGTTTGTTTGCACTGGAAAGTCAGTTGGTAGCACTTTGAGAGTTTGAAGGCTAAAAATCAGTTAAAAACATTTTCGATTATTTTAAATGATTTTAAACCTTCCATATTTGTGATTTGAAACTTCTGTGTTTCCAACAAGGGATTAAAAAGGCGTTACAACTCAATGCTTAGGGAGGTTGGTTGTGCTTAGAGGCTAACATCAGCTTCTTGTCCTCCCTTCATGTACTACAGCACTCGCCAGTTACCAGGGACCCTCTAGTTAATGAATTAAGAATAACCTGAATCAAAGCCCTGGCTGGTAGCACAGTGGTTAAGGCGCTGGCCTGCGAACCCAAAGGTCACAGGTTCGATTCCCCAGCCAGGGCACATAACCAGGTTGCAAATCAGGTCTCCAGTCAGGTCTGTGCCTGAAGGCAGGTGAAACACAACCATACATTGATGTCTCTTTCCCTCTCTGCCTCTTCCTTCCCCTCTTTCTAAAAATAATGAAATAAAATCTTAAAAAAGAATAACCTGAATCAAGTGGCTGTGGGCCTTCTCTCACACGTTGGACTGAGGGCATCTTACAAAGGTGTACATGGGACTGCCTGGCCACTGCCACACTGCTGCAAATGCAGGCATCAAACATGAATTGCGAAATCCATGGGCTTTTCCAATCACAATTTCTCACAGAACCCCTAGCAACATCTAGGGTCTACAGAACCCCAGTTGAAAAATCTTGGTTTGTAGAGTTTTCAAAAATGAGTTGAGAAAAGATCTGGGCAGCATGTCAAAGAATAGGAAAAATGGGAAGGAAAGTAACCAGATGATGAAAAATTCTTACAAACTGATGTACATGGTCATTTTGCCATCTATTTTAACTATGAATAAATGTTTTTCAGGCATACCTCATATTCAACTATTGATTTGATAAATATGAGAAATTTTGCGATACATTTTGTAAAATTTTTGTGTTTACCATTTTTTTAGGGCTGCTCTTGAAGAAAATCCTTATTTTCGTTTGAAAAAAGTAGTGAAATGGTATTTGTCAGGATTCTATAAAAAGCCAAAGGTAATGTGTTTTTCTGTTTGTTTGTTTGTTTAATTTTATTTATTATTTTTAGAGAGAGGAGAGGGGAGAGAGGCAGAGGGAGAGATATCAATGTATGGTTGCCTTTCACTTGTCTCCAGCTGTGTATCTGGCTGGAGACCTGATTATGTGCCCTGGCTGGGGAATTGAACCAGTGACCTTTGGGTTTGCAGGCTGGCACCTTATCCACTGTACCACCAGCCAGGGCCGGTAATGTTTATATTTTACTTTTTCCAGCCTTATATATGCATTCCTTCTTTCTTTCTTTCTTTTATTATCTTTAGATGTATTAATTGCGTTGCAAGGCCTTGAGTTAGCAAAACTGCAAAATACTTCATCACTTTAGTTATTTAACTTTATTTCATGCTACTACTGTGAAGTTTTATAAGAATAGCTCCCAGATGATACAGATACAACCATCTTGACTGCTTTAAACTATTTTGAATCTTCCATATTTGTAATTTGAAACTTGTATGTTTTTTACTAGGGACTGAAGAAACCTTATAATCCTATACTCGGCGAGACTTTCCGTTGTTTATGGATTCATCCCAGGACTAACAGCAAAACCTTTTACATTTCTGAACAGGTATTATAAATGTGCTTTATAGAAGCAAAGCTGATTCAGAAGTTATTGGGATATTTTTATAGAAAATACCAACTGGGTAAACTTACTATAAACTGTTATTAAGGAACATTTACCAATCATTTTGCCTTTTAGTACTGATTACTACTAATTACTACACTCAAAAGTTTTAGTATTATAGTTATAGAATCCTGTGACAAAAAATAATTTTTTCTTGCCTGCTCCCACCCACTTGTCAAAATTCTTCAGTGTTTCTCCAGTTCCTAGATCAAATTTATATACATTTGTGTGGCATTCAAGGCCCCCCAAATCTTCTAAAATTTACCTCAAATTATATGCATTTCTGAGTCAAACCTGTTCGTTCACAATTAGGTAACCTAATATTTTACTTCTTCCTCTGCCGTGGTATTTTTAAATTTAATTTTCTCACTCCAATAATTCTTCTAAGCTGGTCTTCATCTAAATAAGCCCTGACCTGCTTGTCTGTCATGGTCCAGATGAGTACAGCTCCCAGTGATATCTCTCTGCTCAAATTTTTGTATTATTTTTTGTGATTATCCATTAAACTGTTATTTTAACACTTATGTTAACTTTTTTTTTTTAATTTTATTGTTGTTGTATTACATCCATCCCCTTTTTGCTCCCCTCTGTCCCCCTCCCCACCCACCCATTCCCCACAAAGTCAATCCCACCTGTTGTCCATGTCCATGGTTCCTTTATACTAGGTTCTTGTCTAAGCTGCTCCCCTTCTTTGCCTCTGCCTCCCCCCTCCCCCAACCCCGTTCCCCCTGACCACTGAAGGCCTATTCCTTGTATTCATATACTTGGTTCTATTTTGCTTGTTGTTAGTTTTGCTCATTATTGTCCCGTAATGGGTGAGATCGTATGATATTTGTCCTTCACTGACTGGCTTATTTCACTAAGCATAATACTCTCCAGTTCCATCCATGTTGTTGCAAAGGGTACAAGTTCCTTCTTTCTTTCTGCTACATAGAATTCCATTGTGTATATGTACCAAAGTTTTTTGATCCAATCATCCATTGATGGGCACTTAGGCTGTTTCCAGTACTTGG